>VMDR010024760.1:0-14843 GCA_007922815.1 Macrotus californicus | reverse complement strand
TCACCTGTCAGCATGGCTATCGTCAAAAAGACAATACATAACAAGTGTTGGTGGGACTGTAAATAGGTACAGCCACTATGGGGAAAAGTGTGGAGGTTCCTCAAAAAATTAAAGACAGAACTAGTATATGACCCAGCAATTGCATTTCTGAGTATTTATCTGAAGAAAACCAAAACACTACTTTGAAAAGACATATGTACCCTTATGCTCATTATAGCACTTTTTGCATAGCCAGGATATGAAAGCACTCTAGGTCTTCTTCACAGATGAATGAATGAAGATGTGGTACATACACACATACTCACGCACAATGTAAAATTACTCAGCCATAAAGCAATGAAATCTTCCCATTTGTGACACCATGGATGGACCTAGAGGGTATTATGCTAAGTGAAAACAGTCAGAAAGATACAGACAAATACTGTATGATTTGACTCACATAGAACCTAAAAAAAAACAAAACAGAAACAGACTCATAGATACAAAGAACAACTGATGGTTGCCAGGGGGAAGGAGCTGGGATGGGAGGGCAAAGAAGACGAAGGGGATTAAGAGGGACCTACTTTCAGCTATAAAATAGGTAAGTCACACGGATGTAACGTACAGCACAGGGAATACAGTCAACATCATAATAGCTTTGTACAGTGACAAATGGCTACCGGACATCGTGGTGATCACTTTGCAAGGTATATAAATGTCAAATCACTATGTCGCACACATGAAACTAACATACTATTGTATGTCAACTATACTTCAATACAAAGTATTACGTAAAATTAAATGTAAAGAAGAATGATACAAAATTTCTCAAAAACATGGCCAGAGCATGAACATGAAAAACAGAGAGCAAAAGTAACATTGTCAAGTCTGCTCTCCACTTAGAAACTCAAGGCAAGACAAAGTCAGCTCGGGAATAGTAGGCAAAGTTTCCAGGGCTTTTCACAATATAGTAGAAAAAGGACTTAGGTTTCAGGCATTCAAAAGCGACAATCGTCTTTCAGACAGTTGGAAAGAACTTGAGAAAAACATTTGTTGGAATAAATGGAATGTGCCTTGGCTTCTGTGGTCAAAATTTCTGGGACTCAGCTGAAACAAGACTCTGGCTTAAGACTTACATGGTTTTCGTCACCCTATAAACATTAACATTACTGATGCAGATCTGTCGTTTGAAATATTTTACCCATATCCTCCACTGCAAGGAATTTTCTTTTTACCCATTCATCTCTAGTGACAAATTTGTGGCACTTACAAATTTAAAAGGCTGTCAAAATCTAATAATGAAATCTTGGGGGGGTCATGTGGGGGCACAGATCAGAAAGAACCAAAATTAATATCAGAGGATTTACTACATAGGTTAGGGGTCACAGTGAGGTGAGTTTCTCTCTACAACGTGAAGTCTACAGAGGCAATATCTTCTCAGAAGTACAGAGAAAGGAGAAAAGGAGTGAGTACTAATCGAGCCATGGAACAAAGTTGGAAACACACTGCAGAAACCAGCGCACACACGGCATAGAAAACCACACCGGCAGTGACTTAAATCCATGCCAGGGCCCACACTTGTTTTAATAATGGCTATTACTAAAAGTCAGACATGCTTTTTAACTACTGATCACTCACTAGGATCATTTTCCATCTTAACAGGGACTAAATTTGAAGGCTTGAATCCTACAACTTTTCTTCAGAAGTGTAACCAAAATGGAAAAATAGTTTTTAACTATTTTTAAATGAAAGAAGACCAGAGCTTTTTTCCTTGCCTAAGCCTCCACTGATGTACCTTCTACTATAAAGCTCGGTGGCTAGAGCCCATTTTCGGCAAGGCCTTCGATGCCCTGAAGGAGGGCCAGAGGAGGAAGCCGCAAGCTGGCATACTCGCACAGGCGACGCACTTGAGGAGGGAGTTCATGAGTCAGGCACTACATCTAGGGAGGCTGTAGCCTGGGACATATCAAGAGGTCATACTGGACAAGACTTGGGGCATTAATTCAAAGTCATTAGGTGCCTCCGAGAGAGGGGAGAGTTAATACACCAAAGACGAACTCCCAGCAGGCTGACTTCACACAAGAGGAGTCAGCCTTCAGCACAGCATGCCATGGACACAGCCCCGTGCTTAAGGAGGAAGGAGTGGAAGCAGTGAGACCAGGTCACTTCATAATGTCCCCTGTGCTGGCAAGTCCTGAGACTGCAGTCCTCCCCGTCATGCCAGGGATGGGCTGGTGGTCCCCAACCACAAATGCGGAGGAGCAGAGCAGAAGTAGGGACAGCAAGCTCTGCCACACTCTTATCTCAATGGAATCTTTCAGCTCCTACTTGCTCCTATATCAGGGGAAGGGATGATTTAAGCTTTAACCCTAAAACCTCCCGGCCTGAGGGCTGCAATCCTCTCCTCGAGTCTGAGATCTGGCCCTCAGAAGTTCTTGTGTCCAGTCCCTGGTGCAAAAGGCTAGGAGGCAAAGGGCCCGAGAGTGTGCCGGGCAGGCCATTTGGGCTTGTTTGCTGCTCACCACTGTTTTTGTTTCCCAGTGCTGCTGTGACACATTACACAAACTGGGCAGCTTAAAACAACAGAAACTGATTCTCTCACAGCGGTGGACCCTAGAAATCCGAACTTAAGATGCCTGAAGGTGCTGAGGGGGGAATCTGTTCCCTGCCTCTCTCCTGGCGTCCGGGGGAGTCAGCAGCCCCCAGTGCTCCTTGGCTTGCAGTGCATCACTCCAACCCCATCTCGTCTCCACACGGTGTTCTTCTTCCTCTGTGGGTCAGTGTCCTCTTCTTAACGGGGCTCCAGTCGCGGGACGAGGGTCCAGTCTAATCCAGCATGGCCTAACTAACTATATCTACGAGGACCCTATTTCCAAAGGAGGCCACATTCTGCATAGACACAAATTTGGGGGTGGGGGCAGTGCACTACTCAACCCAGTACACCTCCAAACTCACCACAACCACCATCTTAAATATTTATTCCACATATCCAGCCATATATTTATTCCACCTCCCCTCACCAAAGGAGAAAAGAATTGTAGGGTTCTTCACCAGGGAAAAAGTGTTCTGAAATGCAGACACGCCCCCACTGGAGAATGGTCACCTCCCTTCAAGCGCTCACCACAAAGCAGGAAACAAACTACCCATGTAACCCAACCTCCATTCAGCTTTGCCATGGTCAGTTTCTTAAACAGGAAGAGATCACCCAGGCTCCTGTAAGAATCTGAAAGGTTCCACCCTAAGAGATAGCAAGAGATAGCAAGACAACAAATAGAAAACCAAAACAATAAAAAAATAAATAAAGGAGAAACAGGATAGAGGAAAAAATTCCTCTGCTTAGTACTTTTGGAAAATTAAAGTGTTGTAGCTAAAAATATGAATAAGAAAATAAGAACATACTACCATAAAAAAGGTAACTAGAGATCAAGAGAACATCTTTTAGAAATTAAAAATGATGACAAAATAGTCCAAATAAAATGACTGGAAGATCAAGTTGAGGCCCCCCTAGTATAACACAGACAACAGAAGTCGAGACCTGAAGGCTTCAGGAAAGAAAGATAAAGAGTTTCCCTCTAAGAGGCCCACACCCACCGTAGTGGGGTTACAGATAAACAGGACAAGATGTTTCCCAGGGCGGTAGGACAGCTTCAGGTTAGAAAGAAAAAAGACGTGACCAGCCCTATAAAAGAAAAAAGACAAGCACCTAAAACTTCCAGAGATACGAAAAAACAGGTCACTCTCAAACAAATGAAAATCAAATCACCACTAATAGCACCAGATGATAGAAGACAACAGAACAGATGTAAAGAAATTGCTGGGAAAAATGATTTTCAACCTAAACCCTTACACCCAGGAAAACTATTAAGCAAGTGTGAGAGTAAAACACCTTCTCCACACACACAACCTCTCACACACCTCCCGACGGCCGTCCTTCGTGGTGGAGTCCGCCTTAGTTCCTTCTCTTCTTTCTAACCTTGTGTTCCACTACTGTGATAAACGGTTTGAATTTGCTTAATGAGCACCCTTTCCCTAAAGAGTTTAAAGCAGAGATTACTTCTGTGGTTTTTCTTCCTTTTCCCGTTACATGTAAATAATTTCAAAATGGCAATGTCACATTTCCTAAATGGGATTCAAATATAAGAGTTAAGTGACTTAACCCTCAAGAAATTATTAAAAATTTTGGAAAGCATATATTTTGTTGTTCCAAGTAGAAACCAATTTTCTTCCTCTAATCAGAATCCTCCAAATTGGTTTCTTTTGCCCCCTCCTCCCCCAAAACAAACAAAAAGTAACACAAAACATATCTGAGATAACAGGCATTAGATATATCAGCCCTGACCAGTGTGGCCCAACTGGGCAGTGTCCCACAAACCGAAAGGTCACTGGTTCAATTCCCAGTCAGGGCATATGCCTGGGTTTCGGGTTCGATCCCTGGTCGGGGCACACATATGAGGCAACAGACTGATGTTTCTCTCCCTCCCTCTCTTCTTCCCTTCCCCTCTCTCTAAAAGTAAATATATAAAATCTTTTTTAAAAAGCTGTAATGTCAAAGTACTTACCACAGAATTTTGCTTTTATACACTTGGACACTTATTTGCCGCAAGGGTTACGTTATACTCCTGAACATGGTACACAACAGGAACTGGGCATCTCAGAATTATATATTTGAAGTCAACATAATTTTTTATTTATAAGAAATAGGTACATGATTTCTTAGTACAGGGAATAACACTTATGCCAAGTTTCCATGGGAAACACCAGTATTTCCTCTTCCTATATTAATACACAAAGTACAATTATAAACTGAAAATGAAATAACATCGTTTATTGTTTAATAAAAGTATAAAAAATAATATCAAAACCTCACCTCCTTTCATCTGTGACATGCATAATTGAGAATGGCAACCGTTGTCGAGTTCTCTAATAATGTGAGCACCGGGGTTAAAGACTGCTAGTGGTGCTAAAGTGTAAATATTTCACAGACAGCTTAACTATAAAAAGTAAAGACTCTGAATCCAAGTAGACCTAGCTTCACATCTTGGCTCTACTACTAACAGATTCTTGACCTATTTGAGCTTCGGTTGTTCCACTGATCAAATGGGGGGAAAACAGCAACTAGCTTTAGAGAATGGTGAGAATCACGTCATACGATTAATTTAAGTTCTACTATAAGCCTGTCACATAAGGGCTCAACAAATGCTAATGGCTAAGATCAAAATCACAACTACCACCATTACCATCTGCTGGATGAGCAGAACAAAACCCACAAAACGAAAACTGGAGCGAACCATTCTGCTACTGACTGAAGTATTCAGCGTGAGGCACAGAGCTGTACCAATAAAACATCTGCATTTCAGAGGTCTGGGCGGTTTACACAAACGCCTGGGTCAGGCTAGGACTAAGAGAGAGATGGGTAGGGGCTGGCGGTACACTGAAGAAGCTTGTACCCTCTCCTACAGGCATTCAAACTTCAATTATTTTTAAAATTCCAGTGCTAGCCAAGCAAAATCCTGAAGGTAACTGTTTTTCACCTCCTGAACTAGAACCATTATTCAAGCCCTCAAGCTGCCCTGAAAGAAATTAGAAAGCAGGATTCCTAGATTCCAATATGTCACTGCTATTTTTCTAGGTTTCTAATTTAATAAATCTGTTTTTCTCCCAAAGAATAAAAGTTACATATTTTAATTCTAGCAAATTAGGAAACTGCAGCAGGTGCATAAAGGAGAAGAAAATAATATACACAATCTTATCACTCAGGGGCCAGTCCCCTTAACTTTTAGGAATTTTTCCTTCAAATTTTTCTTCTGTTATTCAAATATGAATCTAGCTTTTTGGCTGAATACGAACATTTTACTTATGATTCTTTGGCAACTTAATATTAAATGATTGTAGATTATTCAAGTATATGGACGTCCAGTCTTTTTTTTGAGCAGACTTTTGCTTTCTCAGTTTTTAAATTATTATAGGTAACACTGTAAGAATAAGTTTATGCATAAAATTTAAAAATCAACTTGCTTCCTTAGGACACAAACCCCCCAAAAGAATCGGTCAAGATAAAAAAAGGACATTTTAAGGTCCTTGATATATATTGTCAATCTGCACACTGAAATGGTTATATATCAACTGACATTCCCCCAGAAAAACAGAGAAATCTCTTTTTTTGATTACTATGGGCCTATGGGTATTTTTAACACATATGTCAAATTAAAATCCCCAAATTGCCCTTCAAACATCATTAAAACAGGGAAATGAATTTAAACTCTTATTCAATAGGTGATTTTGATTCTGAAAGTAATGCCAATACAACTTAACACTCACATTAGTTTTACTAATAATGGGTTGTAATATATTGATCCTCTGAAACCCTCTATGTTAATACAAATGGATATGCATGATTTGATATCAGTTATCTAAGTTATTCAGAAGCAAAACCAGACAGAGATGTTAAAAGGCCAGGGATAATACTAAAATTGTCATTCAGCCAATTTTTTTCAACCAGCCTCAACCCTGAATTCCCGTTTCAGAGCTATAAGAATACAAATTAAAACGGTCTATCTCACAGCAACCATAAGGGCCCCCTGCATAGTACTAGGTCACATGCTTGTGGGCATGCTACAGAGTGTAAGGTCTATATCTCTGCCTAAGAGTAAGGCAGCAACAACGTGCCAGCAACAGTTAATTAAAACTCTATAATCATCCTCAGTCAGCTATTTCAATTAAACTTGCACAAGTGTGTGCAGGGCTTCATAAAGGTGACCAGGATCTACGGTGGTTATCTGCCCCAGTCCTCTGTCTTAAGACAGGTGAAACCAGGCATCACATAAGATGTTCAAGGGGTTAGTCATCAGAGCTTTATATTTCCCAATAGATAGCATGAAACAAAAAAAAAAAAGAAGAAAGAAAGAGAAAGAAAGAAAGAAAGAAAGAAAGAAAGAAAGAAAGAAAGAAAGAAAGAAAGAAAAAGAAAAGAAGAGAAAAGAGAAAGAAAAAGAAAAAGAAAAAACCCCACAGGTCTAAGACACTAAATTTCCTTATTCATCTCATGAAGACTGTTATACAGAGATCAAATACAAGAACAGCTAGGCACTTGAAAAACTAAACATCATTACCACTAGATAATGTTATGAACTGGTGCATGTCTGAAGCACTAATTATCAGTTAAGTTTAAAAAGAAGATACTGAACTCCAAGTTCCTGAAGGGCAGGATCATATATTTTGTGGTTCCCATGTTTTATAGCACATTGCCCTTGAAATTGGAGACACAATTCTTCCTTGGGTAAACAAGTGAAATTAGTAGGCTATCTTTGCATTGTATCATACGTAAAATATTGTTGGAAATATTTCCACATAATGAAGGAATCTATGAGTGATAGTAGCGACATGCTTCTAAACATTTTAGATCCTATATACTGGAAGCAAGTAATTACATTATTCCTAAATTGTTTTGCTCTGTAACATAGGAGCACACTGCAAAATAAGTTCATATACTGCAAAATAGGTTCTCAATCAGCACCGTATCTTAAAATGAAGCACTGTCCTAGTCCATTAGATATTCAAGGAAGGGAACAAGAGAATGACTACATATGTCAATTAAAGCAATTATAGAACAGAAAGATGTTGGGATGAATATCCATCAAGTTAGTTTTAGAACACATAAGAAGCATCAGTTTTAGAGGGAAAAAAGGCAGAAGTGCCCTATCTTGGCTGAGCAGCACTATTAAATTCAGATGCAGGGTTCTATTTAGTTTGGACAGGTCCCAGCCACAGAACAAAGTCAGTCTGTCTTAGTACCATAACTGAATTCTACAAGTTAACAGCTTTTCATGAAAAGCTGCCATTTCAAAATGTCAATCAAATCTGAGCATAAGTGGGAACTCCTGCAGAAATAACCAGCTGCAGGTTTGAAAAACATTTTTCACTGAAAGTGGAAACACAAAAGATGTTTGAACGGGATCTCTTTTCATTCCTGTAACAGTAGACGGCCATTTTCACAACATCAAGGACAGAAAACAGAGGACAAAATTGCAAATAATGTCTTGAAAGGGCTATTTGCAGGGGTGATGACTGATTCAAGTTACAAATGACAGAATTATTGGCAAATGGGAACTCATTAATATGAAATTGTTTGTTTCTCATTAACTGATCACAGTTTTAGACTATTCTTTTAATTGCACTTGAATGATTAGGCCATACAGAATCAAATGTAGCCTCAAGTTTTGACATTTATTTTCAACCTCTTTAAAGAAACTGATGATAGTATCACCTGATTTTTAAGGAGGAGGGGTGGGATCCACCAACTATAGTTTATGAACCAATAAAAAAGAAACATGATTTCGCTTTACAGAATGTCAAAGACAGTAAAAATACTATGCATCGATGTTGCATCTTTCCTCCAAGACAAAGTCCCTTGTAAGCAACGATACAATAATGTGAAACTAAATAACAGAGTAGTAAATGTGATACACTACATGAGTTTCTGTGGAAAGGAGATGGAGCTTAAGGAGCTGCACATGAGAAAATAGGGTTCCGCAGATCTTCCACCGTGCTAGATCTCCAGATGCATAAAAGAGCAAAAAGAGTCGTCATAAAAGAGCTTTTTAAAATTGTTCACAACTTGAAGAATGTGATACAATACAAATATCCTCCAAACATTCTCCTTTCACACCACTCATTTCAACAAATCTTTTTTTCATTTGTTAGCAACTGATGGGACTTAAACTCACAGAAATGATGACCCTCTTAACACCAATAGAATTATCTGTGCAGTGGAGATGAGATCAACATTGATTTTCTTTAGTAGAAATAAAAGGTAAAATGAAAACTGTAGTTTCTACCTATAAGGCACTACCTTATAGGTCCTATAACATAATGTTCTATTAGAAATTTTTTGGTTCCCACAGTTAACCAATTTTTATTTATTTGGAGGACTTACAGAACCTGTTTGAACCTTGTTTTGTTATATATATTTATTATACCTTATACTGTTGTCACTCAAATATGAAAACAAAAATGTAGTATTTAGAAAGTAGACTCCCACTCCCAAATGAATGCTACAAACTGTTCAAACCAGAAAGTGCTGTAATATGGTACCGGATAATTCAGGGACACTAGAAGTCTGTCTTCTCTTATTTTTCAAAAAAAAGTTCAATTTCCCTCATTTACAGAATTTGGATTTTCTCTGTTCCACTGACACAAAATTAACAAACACCTGTCCCAAATGAAGATTTAATTAATTGTAGTAGTTATGTTTTAATCAAAATGTTTATCTGAAGCCCACATTGTGATCGTCTGGTTTCATACAACCTTATCTATCTATCTGAAAGTTTCTCTGGGGTGCATGACTAACAGCAGCAAAGTCTTCAAGTGAGCACCTAATAACATCTGTATATACAATAAAGTAAGCAGATACAATAAAGCTCACTAATCTACCCTGATCTGTGCAAAAGAGCTACACCTCACACAGAGCTATGTACACCAACCACATTCCCCATTAGAAAGAAAAATACTCTTCATCCTAATTTGAGTAAATAAATTCAGTTTCAATATACATGTTTCCAAATATGGAATGGTTAAGCCTTGGCACAAGGGTATCTTTTGCTTTGTGTTGAGAACTTTTCACTTAGTACTGTAGCATGCATACATCTTCCTAAGAGAATATCCAGTATTTAGTTCCAAATGCTTTTAATTCTTGTGATCAAACAGCTGTATGAGGTCGTAGAGCTTGTTTAAAAAAAACTGGTGGTGAGGAGGGTGGGCATGAGTTGGTCACCAGTTGTCACCCAAAGATAACAGATACTTTTATTGGGGTATTACAAATGCAAATGGGGAGTGTGGTATAAACTGTACGCTAGGGTTTGAGTCAGAATGTCGAAAGCTATCACACAAGGCATTCATCTGCGTTCCCTGTTTATGGGAATGAAATATGTAGTCATTTGAAGTCCACAATATGTATACTGTGTTTGTAATAACTGCAGATTTTACAAGCACATTATTCTTTCCATTAGGATTAAAACCTCACCGAATAGCAATTTGTGAAAGAATTCTAGCAGGGCCCAGAGCCCAGAACTCTGACCTCTGATGAGATGCTTGGCAGCGACCAACTCTGGGTCTGGGCAAAACATCTGGTTTGAGTTAGACTTCCTGAAAAAACAGCCTCTGTACTGGGGAAACTGGTATTCACTCAGCTCTGTATATGCACTTTGACTGACTTCAACACCGCGACAGAAAAAAGAGGAGAGAGAGAGAGAAGGAAAGACTCCACTAGAATGCTTGTCAATCAGGACAGACTCCTTGGTGGCCTCTCTAGAATTAAGCCCTCTCATTAGCTAGAACAGTCTTTCTTCCCATATCCCCTGTTTTCCCACATTACAGCACATGAAATGTACAATAACTTCAACATGAATCCAAGTTCGTTATTAGCAAACACAACAACACATTATTTTTCTTTTCATGATTCCAAGGAAGGAATCACCAGTTAATTTGAACTTCATTGTTTACATATGTGGAGGGGAAAAAGATAAAACAATAATGTTTTGAGGGTTCCTATAAATTTGGTAAATGTTAAAACTCAAAAATTATAGTTTCTAACTGTTCCTTTTCTCTAAAAATGACAGATTTATAGGTAGCAGCAGTATTTATGGGGAAGAGGTCCTTTTGAGCTTTTTGCAAATTTGATAAAAATCACAATTCAAGTGATTCCTCTAATATGTATACTAGGGAAAAAGATGCTCTGGACTAGTATGCAGACATGAAACACAATTTGGAGACAGGACATGATTTACGGGTTCTCCTGCCCATTTTCATCTTCTGATTAGCAGGTTTGGTAGAATAAAAGTGGAGACCCATCCACTGCAATTAACATAAGTCTATACTTCATTTAAATGCATCAGAGAGAACCATTAAATTACTTCACATCTTATACACAAGGGTGGGCAAAAGCAGATTTACAATTGCAGTACAAATAAACAGCACAGTAATGAATGAATCACAATGCAAGAATAAGCTCTGCTTCACATTCTCACAACTGTAAACCTACTTTTTGCCCACTGCTGTGTACACAGTCTTAAAGCTGGGTTCTTCCATAAGAGACTGGAGATGGCCCCGAACTCTGAATGGTGCTGCAAAGGAGAAGGGCGATATGGAGGTGAGCTGTTTTCTACAACCACAGGTTCATGTACAGGCCTAACGGAAGCTTAGAAGCAGGGTGGTCCCATGCAGTATTCCCTATCTTGGCTGTGATTTGATTTGCGTTTCTAGTAAAAGCAAAAATATAACCTAATTTACCCCATTGTCAGTGTGTAAGATAAAGCCACATGGTACAATGGCAGGGAGCATGATTCACTTTGCAGGACCTCAGAGAGCTGTCAGTCTCAGGTGGTGGTGAACTGCCATTTTACCCTTCTATGTATCACCTTAATTTAATTACCACCTTTGCGAATAGAAGTGCAAACTCATTTAAACTTAGCCTTTTGAAAGAACAGTGCGGAACAAAATGCAAATGAATAGCTGTGCATGTCTTCAGGCATGAATTTGCTTCTCTACCCCAGCGGCACTGCTAAGGGCTCTGCTGAACGCCAGCCAACGTGTTGTGAGACGTCAATACCATTCTCCAGCAGGTATCAGCAGTTTGCAGACCCCACCTTGACCTACTTTAGGGAGCTATTCGGGAATAACTACAATTACTTCTACTCTGCTTGTGGATTAAAAATAAAATTTTATCAACTAAACTCAAGCCAAAGTCTAGCTGAAGTTCCTCAGAACCCTCACGACATGCCCGCACTTGTTTGTCCACACAGCGTGAAGGGTGTTTAACGTGTGTCACAACTGCTGGTCAGCAAACTATAAGCCCTGTACCATCTGCACAGCACACAATTCGTGAAAAAAACACACACAACTGCTACCACAAAGTCTTGTCATTTCTAGTCTAACCAGACTCAACAAAATAATTGTGGAAACGAAATAATTTTGCTCCTCCAAACTCTGTTTCTTGAATCTATAATTTTTATATATTTTAATACAAAGTGTTCATTTGCCAGTTTTGCACAAAATCCTGTGCAGCTTAAATCCAGTACTTCTTTTCTGCACACTCTTGCGACCTTCCTCCGTCCACACCGTGGAGACGAGCCCTCTATACTCGGCCCTCTACAAAAGGACATGTTTCCCTAAGAGATAGTCATGGACACAACACAAGAGTTAATAAGACGTGACAAACTTCCCATTTAAATGTAATTTCATGAGACTGTATTGTGAAATAAGACGCAGATCGATCTATTACATTTCTCTAGACATGCATTTTCTTTCCTGCCTCTAAACAAGGATGAACCAAACCTGTCGTGTTCATTTCAGAAAGAAGGCAGAGACACTTTCTAAACTGTAACAATGCGTGCAGAGTTATCATACATATTTTATATGTAACCGTTCTGTAGGTATATGGTGGCAGATTTAGAAATAAAGTTTTTAGAATAATCATTGCCTGGGATGCTTACATAAGTTATTTTTGAAAGACTGCCTTCCCTTAAAACCTGACTGTGTAACAATCTCTGTTTAAATCAGAGCATAAACATATGTGTACATGACGCCACACCTGTAGTTTTTCCATTTTGCCTGATGACTACAAAAAAGAAAGATATCACATGGTCCTGAGGGACACTCAGAGATCCCTGAGGTGAAGGGCAGAAGGCTCTGCCGTCGTCATCCTTATGAAAGAAGCAGCAAATAAAACACTTTCTTCTGCTGCAACTTCAGAATGTATGGAGTTCAATTCTGTGTGTATAGGTCAAAAACTGAGGATGACACTGAATACTAACAAAAAATGACAGTGGTGATTCTGTATGCTAGTAGTACCTCTACACTGGAATTAAACGGCACATTTTCTTTCCAAAAGGCATAAAGAGCATTTCATTGCTAACCCCCTGCGTTTTTGAAAGCTATGGCGGCCACAAAGGCACATTTATAAAATAAGCCCTGACTTGTTCACACTGTAACATTGCCACCATCACTAGAATTTCACCTTAGTGACTTAAATAAATATAAATAAAGTAATAAACACTATATGGTTTATAGAGTTCTATGAACCAGAAAAAAAAAATTGCCTTACAAAATAACCTCCTGGCAAATGCAGAAGAAAAGCTAACTTCGGTTCGCCCGTATTTTGAGTTCCCAGAATATAAGGAGCAGCTAAGGGAAACATCGTATTTAACTGAAAGACGTGTGCTTATTGCAGTTTCCACATTAGTCTTTCTGTAAAGTCAGGGGGACAAGTATTAAACAGGAAAGGATGAAAGAATTAGAGAAGGCAATCAAGAACAAAAAACACTTGGGGGCTTAAAACAAAGTATCTTTCAGAGTCTGTGTTTCCCGATGACCGTGGTAGAGACCCTTCCACCAACTGAGGTGAGCTCCCGAGAATCCGCTCTCCGAGAAAGCAGACACGCTGACTGCTGTCCTAGGTGGTCAGGCGGCCCGGCCAGCGAGCTCACTCCCCGTGCTCCCATATTAATTGAGTGTCAGTAAAACTCCCCATGCTACTGCTGTCAGATGGTTGTCGTGTAAACTGTTTTATTCGGAATTGAGGAATGAAAATTTTAATGGCTCATGTCACATGAACAACCTTTAAAAATATATTGTTTCAGACTTGTTAATATACTAATGGAGATTTCGTAAAGTCTGAATATAATTTTCGAGTCATCACCTGCATAATAGCAATAACAACAACACTTATTTTAAATAACTCCAAATTATATACAGTTGAGTAAATTTAATTTGTTTTCATTGAAGGTCTTCTAAAGTTGAGGCCAACATGCTGAAGAAAAATATTAAACTATCTATAACCCTGTGTCAACATACGATGCTGCTGGGAATGGTAAGTGAATTAATTTTCCTTGGAAAATTAATTACTTATGACTTACAGTTGTAAAAGCAAACAACGTAATTCTGGATTAGGGCACATTTAATTTCTGTTTGTAGTAGCGATTAAATTAATTTCATATAATTCATGGTATGTAATGGAAAGCAGAACAAAAATGAAATTCTAGACAATGACTGACATAGGAAAATGTACATATTTATGAAGCTGATCCAAAAATAAAGGTCATGGATATTAATCACTGGATAATAAAACAGCATTTCTAATGGTTCTATACTAATGAATTTTTAGCACAGGTTTTGAGGAAGTTTCACCAAATAGAAAAGTCTAACACAGAGAAACAAACAGAAAACTGGAATAATATCCTGTAACATCTCCTAAATTGCCTCCCTGCCTCCCCCCCCTCCAAAGTAGCTGGAATAAGAATTTGCACATCTTGCATTTGAAACAATAATTTTTTTCCCAAATATTTTTTAATATTTCTTTAAAATATATATTAAATGACTGGGAAATGAGGTACTTAAAATTACAACTAAAGTATCTTCTCCTGACATCCAAATAGTAAAGTGCTTCTAAAATGAATCATCTTTGCTACATTTGACTCCATCATGAACTGGATACTGAGAAGACAACAGGTTTTTGCTAACAGAGCCCTAAGAATTTAGGCACAGCTGCATATACGAAAATATGCATCTTTATCCTCACTTACTTCCTACCTGTCCAATAAGCCAATGTAATCTTTTAATTCTGAATTCCAACTTCATGGCATAGCTCATGTGTTAAGATAAAGAATTAAATCTTGCTCTAATGCTAATCGTCATTAAATAGTTTAAAGTAGCCATGTAAAATGTCATTGTCCTGGTATATTAAAAAACATAAAATCAAAACATTTCATATTCTAGTAATAATGCTAAGTACACTGTCACTAGCCACCTCGTGATATCATTGCTAGTCAAATTCCCTTGACATTTGGAATCATTTGGCTGTGAGAAAGCAAGCA
>VMDR010024759.1:0-14840 GCA_007922815.1 Macrotus californicus | reverse complement strand
CTCCATGAGTCCTTTCAAAAACATAGTATAGTTTTATAAATGTATTAGAGTAAAAAAATAGCTGTTTTAAATGACAAAACTTAGAATGACATGGTTACAGATTTGAGTATAATGCAGTTGACCAAAAAATTTGCTTTTCTATAACAGCATCTTAAGATAATAGCTAAATTTACAAATGAAAATATATCAGAATTTTTATAATGTCTAGAAAATCTACTTTAATAATAAAAATAAGTGTATCCAAATATAATATACTTATCTCTTTATTTGACAAATTTTCCCACATGCTTTAAGCATATTAAATAGGTCTAATTAGTTCAAAAACTTCTATTTTATAAGGAGAGAGAACAAATCCTTCAGACATTCTGGGGGCTTATTGGAATAACACAAAGTCATTTCTCAGTTAAAAACTGTCTTAAAATTCAGACTTTGGGAAAGGTGTCAAATAAACTTAACCAAAAGATTATGACATGTTTTTAAAAAAACAACACATTTTTATGGTAATAACATTAAAAATATTAATTAAACTTAAAACCAGTTTTCACATCAAATAATTTGTCCAGACCTCAGGATCTTGCTTAATTTATGTAAATGTTTACTTTTTTTAGGTCAATAAAATATTACCCCCTAGTTGTGCTATCAGACTCAGAAAACATACTACATGTAATGCACACATATTACATAAAGACCATACTCAGGAAGACTGAACACGTAAAAACTATACAATTTGAATTACTAATTTTTGTAAAGAAAGCAGATGATTTTCTCATTTGCTTGCCTTTTTGCTTCTTTTCCCTCTACACAATCCTTTTTGAACTTGCACAGACCCTCTTCTACTTGCACTGACGCTCTGCAGCTTACACAATCTTTCTGCAACTTTTCCAGCTCCTCTTAGTTTGCTCTTTTAACTCATCCAGAAATTAGAACAATTTACTTTTAATTCTACTTCCTTCCAAATGTATTGCCATAATTTATACCTTCTATTACTAAAACCATACATTCTTTCCCAACTTAATTAGAATTTTCTATTTTTAGTGACAACTAAAAGTAATTAGCATTTTTAGATGGACAAATGAATGAAGACATTTCATAATTTTCAGAAACAGTGTTTTCCCCCATTGGCTAACACACGATTTTATTCTTGGTGATTACTGCATTCCTTTAGTGTGCTAAAAAGTGAGTAGTTTCATTGTCTAGTGTTCTCGACAAGTTTTACTGAGATATCAGCCCTGGCTTATTCCTGGAACCATAGCTCCTGGGCCTCCAGAAAAAGAATTTAGAGTGTTCAAAAGGCTCATTTTTTTCCTTTTATTTCTGAGTTTTACTGTCTGAGAGTGGAGTGAGATCTTTTCCCCTTTTTACACCATCGATTAATTTTCCTTTCTGAGTAGAATCCTTATGATGTAACAACATGAAGCTTGCATGTAAGAGACCTTATCTTATTCACTAGATCTTTGGCAAAACAGTTCAAGAACTAGACCAAGCTGTTCTTTTTCAAAACAGAAACAAGAACAATATATTAAGCAAAGGATACATTTTAAGAAGGGATTGGGTCTAGTCTTAGAGTCTTATCTCCTCATTTTCCTCACTTTCACTTTGGCTGCCCCTTCCTCCTCCCCCAGTGCTAACATTCCTCTGCCACCTTTGAAAGTTCTGCAAGGCCTGTGGGAGTGTTGTGGGTGTCACACCAATAGGCTTACCACCTGCTATCATATTGAACTAGTAGATCACTCCAGGATTCCCTGCAGGGGTCCCCCACCCAACATGTTGTCGCTCTCAGTCAAATGGACAGGGGTGCTTTCCTGAATATTCTGCCAGCTATGCCAATTGTAACACAGGGATTCCAAATCGGGAACTGTACTTGTGTTTATGATATTCTGAAAAGACCACCTGGAAGACCAGCAGATGTGGACATGCTGTGGGTATGCCATTTATTGCTCACATTACAAGGGAGTGCACCGATGGTGGCAGGTCAGTGTGAGAAAGACCGTGCCCTGCCTCCAGCCTTGGTGCTACTTATAGGGTTAGGGAGGGAGCAATGTGTGAAAATTCTACGTTTTTACGATATACACAGGAGCCTTGAGACATAGGGGCCTTGAGTGGGCTAGGACATCTAGATATAGACTTTTATCCTTGTTCCTTATGCCCAGCAGCCACCTGTCCTCTGAGGGGGCATTTCCTGAATTACCTAGGAAGACACATTTTGGGGCATATGTTAACAAGCTTCTGGCTGGGACAAAAGTTTGACTGATGTCTCATCTCAGTCCTCATGCCTCCATTTCATCTTTTTAACACTCTATCTGTCTTGAACTTTAAAAATTGGCCACCCTGGCCCTTTGGCATCGTCTGTATTCCAAGTTCTCTTTCCATCCCGATGCTTAGCTCTACTTCACCCAGGCCTTCAATTTATCTGCGATTCTGGGCCTCTGAGTATTGGAATCCACCACTTAGCTGAGACCCCTGTCCTGGACTTAATGCCCTGAAATTTTCGTTCCCACTTCCAACTCTCTCTGTCTCTCTTTTCCTCCGTAACTTTCCTCCAACTTGTACTATGGTCATGACCCCAGGTCCTTCCATCACATGTGGACTCTAGGTGATATTTCTAATGCATATCTGAGTATTTCCCTGTAAAACTCACCTCCCTACCATTTAAAGCCATCTAAATGTTTTTCTTCAAAGGTACACAATATTAAGTTAATGCTCTTTCAGAAACAGAACAAAACCATTGTGTTATCTCTCCCCATTCTTAAGAACAAGTGTTTGGATTGTAAAGTGATTGAACCACACTCCATTTTCTCTTATTAATAGAAAATTGGCCATAAATTGCTGAGGCGTGACTAGCTCATTTCCCAACACAGCTGCAAATGTTTTATGCTGGGCTCACTTTTTATTTCTCAGAATGAAAGGGGAAAATTCTATAGAATTGACACCTTTCTAAATAGTACCTGGTGTCACTCCCTACAGAGGACAACTGATTGAGAGTAGCACCACCTTCAGGCAAGGCTATTTCCTTGGAGTACGTAACTTTATTTTCTTTCGCAAACTTCCAGAAGGCAGGCATTAAACATTTCCTTTTATTTTTCATGTTAAAAACTAATCTAAAATGCAGATATGCCTAGGAAGTGCTCAGTATTTAATGCACAACAATTTATAATAACACCTTATTATAATTTTTGAAAGCATATTACACTATACAAAGCATCTTCACCCATAAATTATCTATTTTAATGGTCAAACTACCTGTGAAATATAGATTAGTAATCATATTTTGTAGATAAAGATGTTTAGATAGATTTATTGATGTGCTCAAGGGCACAATACATTAAAATAGACATGAGATTATGTCTTCTGATACCACATCAAGCACCCCTCTTGATATCCATTTTTTATGTCCCCCAGATCATCTTTTCTCCTGGGACCAGCCCTATTCTTTGGGAAAGGATTTCTTCCTCAATTACAAATACACGTCATAGAGTGGCTGCCAAAAACAGTGCCCTACTGACATCTCTTTCACAGGTTTTAGAATCCATACAATTAAAAGTGAGTTCTGGTCAGCATTTTTTTTTTAGTGAGGACCAAGAGAAGAAGTTTCCTCCCTCTCGGGTGATACACTTTAAACCTCTTCACTATCATATTTCCAGTCTCATGAGAAAGGCAGTCCAGTCCATGAGAATGAAGTTGACATTGGGAGAGGAAGAGATGAGAGATGGTGATAGGGAATCCTCATGATTTGCAAGTGGCTGGTGCCAGCACATGTGGCCAGCAGATCCTAGGTCCCACCCAGCTATGGTGTCAATACAGTCACTCTTTTCCCTGAGCCCAGGGACCTGAGATTTGTCTCTTGCATTCAAAAGACACAGGTTTCCTTCCCAGTGCATTAACTCATCTGAACCTCACAAGAACATCATGAATCACAGTTATTACAATTGCCATTTTGGAGTTGAATTAACTGAGATTCTGTTTATTTGAGATTAATCTACAGAGATATAAATTAGTAGGTGACTAACCTGAGATTAGAACTCCCCTCTTTTTTTATACCAAGTCTAATACTTTTCTTCCTTACCACACAGTTGATCTACTGTTGAAGGAAGAGAAGGCAAAACAAGAGAGAATCCTAACACTTAAGTATAATCTTCCTTTTTTCTTGCAATAAAAATCTGTGTTCTATTAACTCAGATGTCTCTACTCTGAGATTAATGAGTACTTCTTCTTCCAGTTTACTACATCCCAAATAAATTGTTATTTAGTTTGGTCATTTATTATTATTGAGTATGTATTTTACCAAAGGATCAATATTAGTGATGGAGATTTTAACATAACATATAACATATAATCCTTGAATTTAAGGATTCTATAGCTTTTTTAAAAATTACTCTGATGTTTCTATTATTTTTACCACCAGGGGGGTGCCCACACAAATCCTTTTTACCCAGATGGGGCCCTTTCTCCCAGTTGCTGTGAGTTTTGGCTGTTATTGGCTCACAGCTACCCTCTGTGCTGAGAGAATTGCCTTAGGCTTAAAGGAGCTGCATCATCTAGAAAAGTGTATAGGTTGTGCCCTTCTCTTGAGGCAGCCGTCAGCCAATTGACAGACTTATTCACATCTTAGAACTCCCCATGGGGTTGAACTGAGACCAGACTTCACTTGAAACTATATATTTGCTTTTCTTCTTACCCTGTTCTATCCTGTTTTTCTCATGCCCTGAGCGATTCCTCCTGAAAACACTCCATCATTTGCAAAAAATTCTCATCTCAGGCTCTGCTTCTAGGGAACCTGGCCTAAGACATCATCTTTCTGGGGTTTTTACCCTTCTCCTTACATCTTCACATCCATAACATGTTTGTCCTTCCTACTGGCTCTTGCACCCACCTAATTACACACTTGCTAACTATATCGATAACCTGGAGTAGGAAGAGCATCTTGGGGGCTTTAGGTTTGGTGCTGAGCCCACATACTCTGTATTGCGTAATGTTCCTCAACTGGTTTAGGTGGCAGATTTGAAGAGCGAGGGATATCCTGCATTTCCTAAAATAGCTTAGCAACAACTGTGCTAATTTTAGATAAGAACACAGAATGCCTGGGGATGTAAAGTTGTGGTTTTTTTCCCCTTGCAAGATCAAATTGTATGAAAATGCTTATAGGAAGCACAGAATAAGTTAAGAATGTCATGACTTTCACTTGAGTTGAACTGAAGGCGAGGGCTGGGGAAATGATGTCAGGTACCCCTTTTTGATGTTGACATGCCTGGTTGATGGAGTCCTGAGACCACAGAGTGCCAGAGTGTCCATGGCAACCATGTATTAAGTTAGGAGTGATGTCAGCATCTATGCTATGAAGAAAAGTACAAAGAGTAAACTGGAAAAACACATAAAAAATTGGTAGTTTATCAAGGACATGGGAGTCACCAGGTAAGAAGTGAGGACAGCCACAAAATAAAAAGAGGGAAGGCATAGAAAGGGGGGAAAGAGCTTAGTAAGCACTGATGGGTTGCTTATTGACGTATTGTATGTATTTCAGAAAACGTTAGGTCGGCAAATGTGGCCCAAAGGAACTGATGCTGAATGAGCACACATCTTATGGAATGCATATCTTACTACTGAGGCAAAACAACAATTTTATGAAGTATTTACAATTATCGTCTCATACTGCAATTGAAGAAGCCAGACTCAAAGTTAGGTGACTTGTCTGAGAGCACATAGAGAGCAAGAGGTAGGAAGCCAGGGCTCAAGCTCATCTATCTGATTCTGAACTATCATTTCATGCTGTGGTGCCTCGTATCCCAGCTATTTCTCTGCTCTACAACCTTACTAAATCCCTTTGAAATTCAGGTAATTTTGCCATTTTACAACATTGGAAATGAGACACTCAGTGTTGTCATTGATAATATACAGCTAATTTTAGAACTTTTTTTCTAACTGTAGTGGGTTTTAAGGTCATGTTCAGTAATAAGTTCTGAATACCTGTCTTGAAGAGTTATTTCCTTTGCCTAGTGTAAAGGTGAGCTTCTTTTTCGTCATTCTCAGTTGTTCCCTTTATTGAAGCTTTGGTGTGGCAGAAACTAGTGACTATGTCCAGGTCCAGTGACTCAACAGCAATCATGATTTATCAGTTTTTGTCATGGTTCCTCTCAGCTTCCACTTTTCCCACCCAAAGAACAGACATTTCTTAAATGTGCTCCCATTTGTCCCTTTCTTCTGTCCCTTTATTTGATTGGATTGCCTGCCTTTCAAGCTCACTCAGGTCTAAAGTAAAACCACCAACAACATACCCCAACCTTCTGACTCCCAGCCAAATGCCCTTGATCTTAACCAGCTGCTCTTCACTAGTGCTCGGACCAGTAAACCACATGAAGACGACTCACTGGAAAAAAATCACTAACCTCTCCATATCCCATTGGGTATGACATTATCTCTCTACATACATGTAGCATGTGTGATTGTGTATCAGTATATCACCCTTTCCCATGCATACATGTAGCATATTTTCTAAACTAGGAAAAGTTCCCTAGAGGTAATCTTGGGCTCAATAATTCCATTTTATAGATGAAGGTCTGAAGTCCAGGGCTGACACTTCACCCAGGGTTACACAATTACATATGATAAAACCCACTATCATCATCAATGTTTCTTTCCACAACTCCACTGTCACTCAAAAATACTGGAATAAGTCACCATGTGACATATTTTTAGTTGTTCATGTTGGTGTGGAGGATGTATTAGGCTACTTCCCCAAAAGCACATCTTACAATGAGAATTTGAAGGTGATTCATTTAAAATCTACTCCCAGGAGAAAGCAGTGAGGGTATAGAAGAAGCAGTCAAGGAAGCAGAAGGAACTGAGCAAGGATGATTTCAGGCAAAGTTTCAGTCTTAGCCTGATTCCGTGGGGATCTGAGGAATGCAAATTATGCTGACAGACTTTCCACTTTGGAGCCACAGGGTTGGGCCTTCATGCCCCTGTATCAGTCAGTCACTATCTTTAGCTCCTCTCAGGAGACATAAATTTCTGATTTTGTGCTATAAAGTGGCTATTGTAACCAAAGAGAAGACCTCTGAAGAAATCTGTAGGGACAAGGTGTTAGAAATAAAGAATGCAGGAAGCTGGTGTTGGGTATTAGGGCAGGTCAGCCACAGTACCCACTGCAGACAGTAAGGTGACAGAAGCAATATAGTTTCTCAAACCTTTCACAGCACCTGGGTCCCCAATGTCTTTGTGTCAGACACTCCCTCCCCACACACCCACATGGCTGCCTCTTTTATCTTTCATGTCTCAGGACTCCCTCAAAGAGTCCTTCTGTGACCACCTTGTCTAATGTAGGTCTCATCTCCAGCCCCTCCCCCATCCCATTGCCCTATTTTTAAAAAATTTT
The DNA here is from genome assembly GCA_007922815.1 of Macrotus californicus. Taxonomy (NCBI): domain Eukaryota; kingdom Metazoa; phylum Chordata; class Mammalia; order Chiroptera; family Phyllostomidae; genus Macrotus; species Macrotus californicus. Next base: position 7,471 of record VMDR010024759.1, on the reverse strand, counting down.
ATTTCTTTACAATTTTAATATCTCTCTGTCAAATCAATACAAGCCCCACAGGGCTTGAGAATTCATCTTTCTTTTTATCATTTTATCTTCAGTCCTAGAAGGGTGCTTGGCACACAGTAGGTGTTTAATGCATACATGTTGAGTAGTAATAAATTAATGGATGCTAAAATAAATTATCATGAAGGATTTGTAGAGAAATGTGGAACTATCAAGAAGTTCTGGCAGTATGTATTATGGCACATAGAATTTGTTGTCGTTCTGTTCTTATCAGCATGCAAGAGAATACATGTGAAGGATTGTATTCAAGTTCAATCTTTAGTCTTCCAAATCATTGTAGATAATATTAGTTGTAATGGATATATTTTACCATGGTGAAATGCTTCCAGGAAATTTTTGAAGAAAATTATGGCATTAAAGGGAGCCTTTTAGTTCTTTGATACATTATGTCTCTCAATTGAATATAATAGCTTCTCTTTTTCCCCCAGAAGATGTGTGCATTTTATTTTATGTCATTATATGATAAATGTTGGGAATAAAAGGCACTTTCCCTCTTTTTCTGCATGGGACACATACAGTGGGAAATTTCCATGAGCTGGTGTCTACATTACATCTCATTTGGGATTAGCTCCAGCCCCTTTTATTTTCTGCTACGGTGTGGGGGATATATTGATTCAACTATATAATTTATATCCTATTCTTCAAATAAGAAATTGGCATGGGCATTCGGACTGCATAAATCTTTCTCCCTGCACTGATATTTTTTTTTTTTAGCTAAATGTCATTTTCTTGAGCAGCTATTTAGTCATTACCTCATGATATAAAAGAAATGTGTGAAAACCCAGAGTTCTGGGCAAGATGGAGGCATAGGTAGAAACCCTTCTCTTCCTTGCATAACCAAAAGGAGGATAACAACCAATCTAAAATCAATAAACAACTAAAAGCGCCATAAAATCAAACTGCATGGAACTTTGACAAACAAGGAATTAAAGAAAAAATCAACCAGAACAACTGGACCGGTAAGGTGGCAGGCTGACTCAGAAAAAACGCAACAATGAGTCAGACCGTGGGGGCAGGGCTGGCTGCCTAGCTCAGCAGGTCACACGTGGTGGGGCTGACTTAAGGGGACTCAGAGGTGGCTGTGGGCTACGGCTGGGGTTGCTGCGGTGGGAGTTTCTTCTAGTCTCACATGAGAGTTCATTGAAAAGTGCGCTAAAGACAAGTAGGCCAGTCGCACTGTTCCCTCTCTGGCCCCTCTCCCATAGGCAGCAAGGAGGGTTGCCCTGCCCCGGCAAATACCTAAGGCCCCACCCCCTTGCAACCTATCAGCTGCACCAAGACAAAGAAATATGGCCCAAATGAAAGAACAGAGCAAAACTTCAGAAAGAGAGCTAAGCGATGAAGAGATAGTCAACCTAATTGATGGAGAATTTAAAGCCCTGATAATCAAAATGCTCACAGATCTGACTGAGCTTGGTCGAAAAATGAAAAAACAAATGAAAAACACCCACAGTGAAATAAAGCAGAATATTCAGGGAACCAACAGTGAGAGGAAGGAAATCAGGACTCAAAGCAATGATTTGGAACAAAAGGTAGAAATAAAAATCCAACTGGATCAGATTGAAGAAACAAGAATCCAAAAAAATAAAGAGAAGCTGAGGAATCTCTGAGACAACCTGAAACGTTCCAATATCCGAATTATAAGGGTGCCAGAAGGAGAAAAACAACAGCAAAAAATTGAAAACATATCTGAACAAATAATGCAGGAAAACTTCCCCAATATGGCCAAGGATATGGGCTTCCAGGAAGTCCAGGAAGCTCAGAGAGTCCCAAAGAAGTTGGACCCGAAGAGGAACACACCAAGGCACATCACCATTAAGTTATCCAAGATTAAATTTAAGGAGAGAATCCTAAAAGAAGCCCGAAAAAAGGAGACAGTTACCTACAAAGGCATTCCCATTAGACTTTCAGCAGATTTCTCAAAAGAAACCTTGCAGGCAAGAAGAAGCTGGAAAGAAGTATTTGAGATCATGAAAGGCAAGGACCTACATCCAAGATTACTCAATCCAGCAAAGCTTTCATTTAGAATGGAAGGGCAGATAAAGTGTTTCCCAGATAAGGTTAAGTTCAAGGAGTTCATCAACACCAAGCCATTATTATATGAAATGTTAAAGAGACTTACCTAAGAAAAAGAAGATAAAAAATATGAACAGTAAAATGATCACAAACTCACAACTATCAACAAATGAACCTAAAAGAAAAGAAAAACAACGAAAACAAAAACTAAGCAAATAACTAGAACAGGAACAGAATCACAGAAATGGACATCACATGGATGGATTTCAGTGGGGAGGGGAGAAGGGAGGAATAGGGAGGAAAAGGTATAGGGAAGAAGAAGCATAATTTGTAGGCATAAAATAAACAGGGAGAGATAAAAAATGGTATAGGAAACAGAAAACTCAAAGAACTTATATGTGCAACCTATGGACATGAACTAAGGGGATGTTGGAGGGTTGGGGGGCAGGGTGGAGGGGGGATAAAGGGGAAAAATTGGGAAAACTGTAATAGCATAATCAATAAAAAATACTTAAAAAAAGAAATGTGAAATCTGTCACAAGGTAGATGACAGTGTGACACAGAGAGGGATCCTCTGGGAGGCTTAACCAGGTTTTCTACAAGATTGAAATGAATGTGATATTATGTTCAGATTAGCAATTAAATTTATTATTTTTTATGGGTGTCTTCCTTACTTTGGAGGAAATGAGAATGAGATAATGTAGCTTTGGTTATAGACTAAGGACAGGAATCAGTCTTAACCTTAAAAATAACAACTTAAATATACAAGTTATGCTTTAAATTCCAAGGCACTCAATGTGAAGCAGTGAACTATAGCTGTGACTTTAGGTTTGGACTAATAATAGATGGCTAATGCAATTGACAGAAAAATTATAATTACCTGTAGAATGTCTTTTTCTGTGCTAGGTGAGAGAATAGTAGCTATAGCCAGTCTCTTCATTGCAGTATTGGCACATGTAGGCACCTAATAAATATTTGTTTAAAATGGAAAGATAAATAGATGTGATTGAAAGAAGAGGTGGAGAGAGGGAAGAAATGAGAGAGATTTCTGAAACAGATACCCAGGGATGCTCAGTACCATGGGGACAATCTTATACCCATCACATAGTGAAGAAGTACCAGAAACAAGTGAAGCAACTTGGAGATGCAAAATTCCAAAGATACAGTATAATCAATGTAAGAAGAAATCAAATAGACTAGAAATGTATAAATTGTGGAAAATTGCACAACAATCTCTATTTTTTCACCCCTCCCTATATTCATTTTCTTTGCCATATGGCTTTACAGTGTTCTCTAGACCATGGGCTGAGTGACTTGTTTCTCTCTTTGAAAGGGATATTAACAATGTGCTTTTTTCAAAAAATTACTTTATTGTTCAATTACAGTTGTCTGCATTTTCCCCCCTCCACTTCCCTCCCCACCCCAGCCAAAGCCACCTCCCTCCCTTGCTTCCACCCTCCCCCTTGGTTATGTCCATGTGTCCTTTATAGTGTCCTATATGTGTCCTGAAAACCCTTCCCCCCACTGTGCCCTCTCCCCTCCCCTCTGGCTATTGTTAGATTGTTCTTAATTTCAATGTCTCTGGTTATATTTTATTTGCTTGTTTGTTTTGCCTATTAAGTTCCACTTATAGGTGAGATCATATGGTATTTGTCTTTCACTGCCTGGTTTATTTCACTCAGCATAATGCTCTCCAGTTCCATCCATGCTGTTGCAAAGGGTAGGATCTCCTTCTTTCTCCCTGTGGCATAGTATTCCATTGTGTAAATGTAGCACAGTTTTTTGATCCACTCATTTACTGATGGGCACTTAGGTTGATTCTAGCACTTGGCTATTGTAAGTTGTACTGCTATGAACATTGATGGGGAGCTCAAAAAAAAAATGATGGTTCAGAGCTATATCTAGGATGCGTGAGACTCTCACCTTTTATCTACTTTTTTTTTTTTTTTGTGAAGCCTCTGTCTATATGGATAATTTGATTTTAAAATATGTTACAAAATCTGTGGTCCCATGTGACAGATACAGTGACATATTGATGAAAATTTTTAGAATAATAGGTGGTAAAGAGGTACTTATGTATTCATTGTCCAGTCAGTGCTGGCAAAGATTCTACATAGCCCCTCTCTTTATTTTCAGTTCCAGAAACCATCTGTTTTTGTTCTGTATTGTTAGATCTGCCATTCTAGGTTTATTTTGTATTTTTTATTGAAGAAAGAGGTAACACCTCTCAGAGTACCATGGTTGTGCAAGATCTGTTTGTATAGTAACATTTTGAAACAATATAGACCCTTTTTCACTCTGCAGGTCCTAATACCATTTTTTTACTGGAGGTTACTTCATCACTCACAGTGCTGCATTATTCATTGTGTTTTCAATGACTTTCTCAAAGGTTGCTGTGCTTCATCAAAGACAATGACAATTTTTAAGTCTTACCCAGAGAATGCAGGTAAATATGCATGATAATTGTTTTCTGGTCATGTTAAGTTTACAATTTCAAATTTTATAAAATAAAAATAGAATAATACATCTTCCAACCATTTCTTCCCATGAACTCTTTAGGCCATAATCACTGTATTTCTAGAATGTGATCTACTTTCCATTCAATACCAGCAGGAAAAGTAGGTGAGGGGCACATTGGTGGCAAGTTGAGGATCCCATGAAATTGATACCAATAGCATGGCCAGACTGCTGACATCAGCTGGAGGGTGGGAAATAGGAGGGATTGCCAGAGGAGATCCTGAACTGCCTAGTGCCATAGTGAGGCAGCAGGAAGGGCCACAATACCTGGGTAACTAAGACTTGTGAATGCTCCACCTCTGGTGCAGAGCCTTCTGCTCGTGGAGGCAGATCCCCTGCCCCCCAAGCAATATGGCAGCTGGAGGAAGTACTGTACTGAACTTGCAAGGCTAGTAAGATAATTGAATAGGGGAAAAAGCTTTCCAACCCCCTTCCAGTACTGATTGGGTATGGGACCAGGGGAAGGCAGGCACAGGTCATAGAGGTCAGAGTGGTGGCAGGGGAAAGGTGGGGATGGAAGAAGTCTATTAGTCTATCCTGGGGAAAAGAAGTGACTGGCTGGGGGTCAGACCCTCCAGGAGCATGTGGAAGTTTGGGAAGTTAATTAGGCATTCTGAGGGAGCATCTTGTCCATCCCATATCCCAAACTGATAGAAACCCAGGGAAACAAAGAAAGCTTTCTTGCTCATGACTATTGGTTGGGACCTGCACTCGGATAGTGTACTGGCCTGCCCTCTCCATGGGCCACATGACTCCACAGCCTCCAGGAGAGATTCTCTGACTTATCAACCTAGTGGAGCATTCATTGGTGCCTCTGCAGACTCCACTGCCCAGGAGCAAGGGACCTTGCTGCTAGAAGTCACATGACCAATGGCCATGCCCTGGTACCACACACAGGCTCCAGGAGGGAGCCCAAAGCCAGATAGCATCCCATTTAGCTGCCTCAGGCTCCAAAGGATGGTTCTTTAAAATAGAGCAAGAATTTTGGGCATTGTCTTTGTTTTTTATTTTATTGGGGATAGCTGAGTTTTGTCTGTGTTTTGCAGAAGAGAGGAGTCTGATGAGTCTGGAGACAGGGAGTCCTACATCCCCTCAGATTACTGAGCATTTGAATAAAAACCCCTTTCCTTGATCACCAGCCTCTGCCTCTAGAATTTGCCATTTGATGATGGTGGGCAGCCTAACCCCACTTTGGTTTGGTAACAAAATATTAGTTCCTTGTGAGGCATGGCCTAAGACTGATTCAGGAAAGCATCGTTCCACCACATGGATTGAAAAGTCCATTGTTATTGGAGATGAATGGTCACCAGATCTTTGTAGAAGATAGGCATGGACAACTCCAGAAAAGTTCTTCAAACAAGGCATGGAAGTAGAGGAGGGGTGGTGTGACTATGCTGGGGACTAGCTGTAAGGAGCGCCCCTGGTAAAGGATAGCTCTGCCATACCCATGGCCTTCGGTGAAGCCCTGTTATCAGAATGAAAATGGTCAGCACTAATTAAGCTCAAAGGTAGCTGTTGATTATTGGTAGCCAGGAGCCCTAATTTTGTCCTATGTCTGATGTAAGTAAGATTCACCCTAATTTAGCAAGTCAGCACTGCTCTGGTGGTTCAAATCTATGCAAACCTACAAAAGAAATACTATGACGGCCAATCAGATCAATGTGCTCACTATACCATCCTCTGAAATCCGCAAGACAACCCCATAGGCAGGGGTCCTGGAGATCTTAGGGGCATCTAGTCAACTCCATGCATGGAGTAGAGGGTTAGAGAGTACTCTGAAGAGAGAAGCAATGCCTGGGAACCACTCAGGTCCAATTCATTGTGAACGTGGAAAATTTCTTAATATTCCCGTGTCTCCACTTCCCTGTTTATAAAATGGAGATATCACTTTCTATTTGGATTAGTTATTTTGGTGAAGATTAAATAAGATATTGTATGCAAAGCCCTTAGAAAAAAGCCCAACACAAAATTTAAGAGTTTGCTATTTGTCTTGAGCTTTTTACCATAACCCATTTCATTTTATACCTCCTGGCATTTCCCAGTTTTCTTTGGCATCCACAGAAAAATATTTTCCTCATTGACATTCACACTCTCCATCTCATTGCACAAGAAACTTCCAGAGTCTTTAACCTGTAATAGGGTCAGGAGAGTGAAGACCAGAACAACAGATAGATGTCATAAAAAAACACGCATGTCATTCTACCAGAAAGATGGAGACACACCAAAGCCCTTCCCCAGAAAGTGTAGGTGATGGAAAACAAAAGTGACAGCTATTGTTGTAAGGGGGAAAGGGCTGTAAAATGAGAGTACAAGTGCTGTTATTTTTTTTCTTCCTTCTCCTTCTGATACCACTATTCTAATGCTATTACTACTTTATTGCCATTTTTTGACCATTGAGTAAATGTGAAGCACTGTACAAGATGTGTGCCATAGAAAGAAAATGAATAAATAATGTTTTATGTTCCCAGTGAAGGAACAAAATGTCTAAATAATTTCAGAGCCTCTGAAGAAATAGTGTAATTTTCATTGAGAAAAGGGCCCTAGGGTTATCTGGAAAAGACTATTTAAAAAAATTATATGTCCATAAAAGCAATAATGTATATATAAGTTAAAATATTTCCTTTAATATAGTAAATGCAAAACAAAAAATGTTGATGTCTAAATGGATGACCATTGTGTACCTGGATAATACTTTTATATAAAACAAAGACAAATCAACTTATTAAGAAGCAGATGAAGGTAGCCCTTCATATTTAGTGAAAAAAACCACTGGTTCTAGAGTCAGAACATTTGGCTCTTTTGCGTAGTAACTGAGTATATTACTTCAATTCTTGCAATTGCAAAATAAGAATATTGAAATAAGTGGAGTCAGCTTGTGCTG
>VMDR010024758.1:0-14828 GCA_007922815.1 Macrotus californicus | reverse complement strand
ATGTTAGAGGTTGTGGGTTATGTGACATTTTGCAAGGTACTTAAAATTCCTGAGCCTCAGTCCCCTCATCTATAAAATGGGTATACTACACGAGGATTAAATGAGTTATGTATATATAAGTACAGTGCTAGCATATATACAATAGAGATATGTAAGTATGTGTATGTGTGTATAAAATTTACTACTGTTTTAGCTGTAGAAGTTTTTTAAAGCAAAAGTAAAAAACAAACATATTCTTAAAAATCACTTTTAAGTAAATACCAAGTTGGGGAAATTAATTCTCTAATCTATGAACCTGAGTTTTTCTTGTGGCAATGTGTAACAGCCCTACTAAGGTACCCAGTGCTATTTTGTTGCTTTCAAAAATGTCATTATAAGCATTGACAAGCCATATATCATACAAGAATAAACAGCACTATCCAGATCTCAAAATGAGAACAATCACATTAATAATGATTAAACAGAAAACACCGAGAGTTCTCATCCTCACTTTCTGAGGGGGCCATTCCTAGATCCAGACTGACCAGAGTTTCTTCCCTCCCCGCTCCCCATCACTATATATCACGATATGCACTGCTCCTTGTAATCCTTCTCATCTACCAAACTTAAGAGAGGACCCCACAAACGGGTTAGCTACTTGTTGAATGGTTTGTATCCATCAAATACAAAACAGTATTTGTATTTCTTAAGTAATCAAAAGGAAAACAAGTCAACACCACCCTCTTTCTCTTTACTTTTGAAACCTATCATTTTAAAAAAAGATTAAGTTCCCGTCACAGAATTTGGTCTTTATAAACATACTCTGAGAGTGTCCTTTGATATCACGCTAGGACAAATTTATCTGTAGAGGACAAGGCAAAGGCACATTTCAGCTGAGTCTTAGAAGCAGGTCTGTCAGACACCATTTGTCATATTGTTTATTGAAGCAAGAAGCAAAAACAAAGAAGATTTATGTTCCTTTGCTCGTTGGGATATTCTTATATAAAGAACACACAAGATTTCTTCAAAATGGCCAGATTAGAAGTCTCTCTTCAGTCTACCACTGTTAACATCCAGAAAGCAGGACACAGTAAATAAAGTGGAAAAAAAAATTGTTCCTGAAGAAAACAACATCAGTGCCTCAATAACATCCCATTAAATTTAGTATGTGCTGACCTCAATTTAGATCAAATTTTAATTAGAACCACATTATGTTCCCAAAATATCACTGTGTTCCTAACTCTGGTAGGCATCAGATTTTTGTAAATAAAATTGTTTTTACTACCTATAACTGTAAAGACTTATAAAGAAATTTGGGGGAAAACGTCCTTCTTTTGAAAATCTGTGTGTATCATGTTCCTGTATTCTTCATTTAAATTTGTTTGTTTCAATATTCTTGATTTTTCCTTGATGACTAAAACCACACTTTATACTACAGACATAAAGTGTTAAAATATTACTACTATATAACTCCCCCAACCACACTTCAAAAATCATGTAGTTGTTTGTATTTTATGGTTTCTGCCTACGTGTTTTTTAAAAATAAAGCAAAGCATCACCAGTTAAAAAAGGTAGTTCTCACACTTTGAGAACTTTCAAGATTTAGAATGTTTCTATCATAGTCACAAATGGCAGTGTTATAATCTGTTTTCAAAAATACTGAATGTACATTTTCTAGTCATTAATTTAGTTTTACCTAAAATATAATTTTTATAAGTAAAGTCCTAATAAGTATTGAAATTAAAAAAAACTGAGGTTTTTGATAACCTGAGTAAATGAAGTATTAGTTACCTCTGATGAACTTGTATTTTGACTCCATGATAGGATTATAATTTTACTCAGTAAATTCCCTGAATGTCCCATCATTATTACTATGGTAAATAACTAAACACACTCAATATATGTAATTTCATACATTGAACAAAGTGGGGAAACAGCCCACGTACAGTGGCAACTATCACATAGCTAGTATTTGGCATTAAGTGCCTGGAAGGTTTTAGAAAACATGACTTTAAAGTACTTACTTGTGATGGCTACTGCTGTGACGATGGTGATGGTGATGATGGTGGTGATGATGCTTTGAATGATGCTGGTCTTTCTCAGTAAGAGACGAAGAAGATGAATTTGAATGCGAAGATCCCAAGCTCTTCCTCTGTTCTTTTGTTTTCTGTAAAACTCTCTTGTATGATAAAGTACAGAGCCAGCATAATAATTTTCCATCAACCTTAAGAAAAACATTTGTATTAAGATTAAATGTACCTATTAACTGGCCATAAGATGAAGTGCTCAACTTCTAGTTATTCTAGCTGTATTTCTTTCTCTCTCTCTCTCTCTCTCTCTCTCTCTCTCTCTCTCTCTCTCTCACACACACACACACACACACACACACAGTGTTGCAAAATGAAAGTAAAATTAGACTACTGAAACTTGGGAAAAAGCTTGTTTGGAGGATCATAAAATTGGTGGGGATGATACATGAACTTCCATTAGCTTTGAGGCATTTTTTTAACTTGGGAGAGAAGAATCTGTTTTCTCATTACTTTGAAAATAAGAATATATTGACGATGTATTTCAAAGAAATCTTATTGCAGCACTAGCCTGAATCCTTAAACCGCTATGTAATTACTAAAACGATGAAGTATTTCCCGCTACAGTAACAGCTATTACTTCGCAGGAAAAAGGAGGGCTCAAATGACGTACAAAGTCGATTCTCACTCACCAATTCCGTATTTGCAAACTCGCCACCTACTTGCTAAAATTTACCTGTGACCCCAATCAACTTGCAGTGCTTCCGTGATCACGCACACACACAGAGCAGCAATCTGTTGAGCTGGGCTGACAACCTTCCCAGCTCAGGTTGAACAAGGTGACGCTCTGCTGCCTTTCAGCTCTCCTATTGTAAACAAGTGTCCCTCTCAAGGTTTCTTTAGTGCTGCATTTTTTGCATCTTGTGGGGTTTTTTTTTCTATCAGTAATTTCAGTGTTTAAAATGGTTCCCAGGTGTAGTGATGTGATGTGCAGTGTTCCTAAGCACAAGAAGGCTGTAATGTAGCTTATCTAGAAAATACACGTGTTAGGTAAGCTTCATTCAGGCATACTGTAATGCTATTTGCTATGAGTTCAGTTTAATCAATCAACAACATACACGGAAGTGTCTTTAAACAGAAACAGACACAAAACAAAACATTACGTACTGATTACCAATGTTGTAACCAGAGGCAAAAACCTAATCCTGTAATTGCCCTTCGGAGCAATAGTTCAGTGTTTACTAATTTAGTGTTTGCAGCAACTCCACAGAGCATAACTACTACAAATAACGAGAATCAACTGTACACGCCAAGGAGGAAAAAAAGAGACTTTACAAAATGATTAAGACCAAATCTATAAAAATAAAATTATTTCTAGCTTCTGTTTCTTCACCCAGAAAGTGCCAGAGAGGCATTTCTTAAAATTAGGGTACACATATTGCTATAGGGGCAGCCAGAGGAGCTCCTCAAAGAGACAGTCATTTCCCAAATCAACTGAAATCGACAGATAACAGGAGGCCTGTGTGAATGCTGATCAATAGAGGAATGTCACATGCATACACACACTTTTTAAGTCACTGTTGGTAGAGAAAAACAATGATTTAAAATATAAGCCCCAAACCAAGACTAACTGAATTATACATGTTAGCATGCCATCAGGTTATTCTTTCATACCGGTAACTTCAAGTAACCAGCAAAAGGGTAAAGAGCTGAAAGGATTTAAATGCAGTGATTCTCCCAAACCAATTATTAGACAACCACGTAGTAGAGTGGCCATCACAGAATATGTTTTAAAGTACAATAATCTCAACTGACCAACATGAATCTACATACAACGCAAAGAAGAAAACGCACTATTTCTGCACTTTCATCTAACTACCTGCGTTCAGGGACTCAAAGAACGCATCAAATCTCAGCAGTATATTAATTACACTGACTACCAACTTGTGTGGTGTTTTATTTAATTTCCAGACTGTCATAACATAAATAAAACATACCTTTCTTCTTCCTTCCTCCTTCCGATCAAAAGCGCATTGTTGTTTGCACTGTTCACAGGTCTGAGGTGGTCCATATTTTTTTTCTGAATTTGTGCAACGCTGACACTTTGTACCAATAAATGCTGCAATTATGTTACAGTACTGACAAGGCTTAGGCTGAAAAAACAGATATATATTTTTCCTTAATAGACATGTTTTAAAATATTAAAAGTTTGTTACACAAAATATACTCAGAGTATACACATATTTCTGGGATTAAGGAAATAGGTAGAAAAAAATTTTTGTCAAGTACAGCAAGTACTAAGTTAACACTGTCAACACAGCCTGTGACTTGAATAGAAACGAGGTATATCGAAACCAATTTTACCATAGGATAATTGATGTAAGTGAGTTAAGTCCTACAGCATTTTATCAATGTCACAACAAAATGATGTTATTCAAGGACATGCTGTATGGTGCCCTGTCATGTTCAATGACATTTATCATGTTTTTAGTCGTTTAGCAAAATTTACTTCTAGTCATGAAATTTTTTGTTATTCTACTGAATAGTTTAAAAAGATCATGAGAAACATTTACAATAGACATATACAGGGACAGAGGATGCAAGGAATGCATACTACAGGTAAGTTTCAGCTTCAGAAAATGATATAAGCATTTTCAATATAAACATACCTTGATTTTCTTTGACATTCAAAAGACAATTCAGGATTTTATAAAGCCTTAAGGCCAACACTTTGACTAATCATGACTATAATATATCAGTAATAACTGGATCTACAGGTAAGAATTTGTACTAGGATAATGTCATGACTTTTGTGAGTAAGTACTTAAATTGTGCTGTTATATTAAAATTGTTGGAGGTTTTGAAAAAGGGAGAAAAGCATGATTATGCAACAGTTATGAATAAGGAGGTTCTCTGTAACCAGGAGTGTGTGTTACATTTGAATCTTTAATGAATAAAATCATAAATTTCCCCCTGTATTTCAATATATGTAAAACATGCACATGACTATTTTTAAATGCTGTCATCTTCCCCATAGATTGTCTATAAAAAATTTATTTCCTGAAATATTTTGATATGTTGAAATATTTAAAAACTATACATACTTTTTAAAAGGCCCATCTTTGTGAAAAACATTAATTGACCAGTAACAACAACATGAAACGAAAATATATGACATACTTACCGTGCCAAATTGCTTCACATTTTGAGCACACTTCTTACAAATTGTATTAGTTTTGCTGAAAAGAAAATTGTAGGTAATCAAATTTATGTAGCTTTCCAAGGTAATGAGCATGATGCTGAACAAAGCAGATAAAGTGTACGACTTGGTTTAGCAGTATATAAAGTCCCTCTAGTGTAAACCAAGAACTTTTTAAAGATACAATCATAAAAATCTTTTTATGGTTGTCTACTATTCAAATTTACTTGTTTTCCATTTTCAACCCAGGTGCATCACGATTTTTTAAAACACATAGTACCTGACTATTCAGTTGGGAGCACTGACCCCTTTTCCGTTAGAATGTCAAAAAAAATGACAACAGCCAACACAACAATAGCAGTCTGGTGTGAATGAATCAAAATTATACCTATGTTTTGTCAGGTTGGAGAAAAAAATGTAGTTTTTGGTGTGCCACAGAATTTTAGCAATTAGTTTACCTGTGCCATGAGATGAAAAAGGTTGAAAATTGCAGCCCTGACATGAATATTTTTTAAATACATTTTCATTGTGTATTTTTGGTAAACAAAACAGTCTTAATGTTTCCTATCTTATTGCAAGATCTTCACACTTGCCACTATTTATGCACAGCGTTACATACCGGTGCCTACCCAAACTTTCACTGGGCCTTCCCCACTATTATGCCCACACCGACTTATGAAGAAACTGTTTGTTGCTCTCTTAGGTTATTTTCATGCATGTACTCTTTTCTAACAGGATCCATCCTATTTAAAAAGTACTAGGTTTCATGCTTGGAAGGCAGTTGGTAACACTACAGCCCTTTCCTCAGCCCATGTCAGCACTAATGTTGGGCCGTTTTTTGTTAACTTAGTAGTACCTGCTTATATTTGGGTTGTTCATTAGCAAGGCTATACATTTTCCATACAACAATTTCTTTATTTCCCCTCATGTTCAAACTGAAGTCTAAATGTAAAATAACCATTAATTTTTTGGTCAACATGTTCTCTTCCACTATGTGTAAAATGCTTAGAACTTAAAATTTAACAAGCTAAACCATTTTTTAAAAAGTACTTTAATGCAAATACGAAAATACATCCCCCAAGTATTTCTTACAGACAATACTTTGTCTTTAACAATCAAAAACTGTTCAATATACAAACCTCTCTTGTTGAAATTCTGATCTGCAGTAAGTACATTTTACAATAGGATGCGCAATCCGACATTCCTGTAATAAGACAGTGAATTAATCAGTTATCTATCTCAACGTCCCAAGTTTCACTATTCTGGTTTAAGATTACCTAACCTAGACAACATCTGAAACATTAATAAAATCTGTCCCCCAATGTAGACAATTGGGTGATTTATTATATAAGTGGCCAATTACAGCGTAATTGCTAAAGGAAGTCGTAGGTGTCTTTGTCTTTATTAGATGTGTGTGGGTGTAGGGGGGTATGCTACAGATGAATTAAGAAAGCTGTCAGGGCCGATTTCAAGGATTGGTTAAATGTGAAACTACTTATTATTTTGCACCGTTGCTCACAGACAGCATCCCGGCTTTAATGGGATGGGAGGAGCTCCAAATCATAGAGCATTCTGTTCCCAAGCCAGTCGCTTCGCTTTCCTGGACAGGGAAGGAGGTGCCATCAGCTTTGCTGCTTCAGGTTCCTAGCAAGAAAGTGCAAAAACCGTCCCCTGCCTCCGGGTGGAAGGAGAGGACCATGCAAAAAAAAAAAAACACAAAAAAAACAAACCGAGATGAAAACATCTCCACCCCACGGTCTCTGCGGCATAGACAGGTGGCTGGCTCAGTCAGCCCCACCCCTGAGACCCCTGAACGTTGTTGGGGCCCGGACCCGTCCTGGGCCGCCTGGAAGAGGGCAGGATTCTGTCCTCCTCTCAGGGGCCTTTCCCAGCTGTTGCCCAGGTCATCCGATAAAGGGGTGCGGGGGCGAGGGCGCCAGACCCCTAAGGCGCCGGCAGAGAGAGCGGGGCTGCAGTGCAGCGGGCACCCAGCTCCCTCGGGCTACAGCCGAGGAAACCCCGCCCGCCCGCCGCCCAGCACCCACGGACCTTGCAGAGCTGCTGGCCCTGGGAGAGCTCCTCGAACGGATAGCGCTGGGTACACTTGGTGCAGGCGTACAGGGCCGAGGCCGCCATCCTGCTCCTCAGTCTCCTCCTCCACGGCCGCCCGCTCCGAGGCGGGGCCCTACGGGGAACTCGGGCGCCGCCGCCCGGACCGCGGGCTCCTCCTCCTCCCCCTCCCCCTGCTTCGCGCCCACCCGGGCCTCGCCGCGAGAGCCCAAGTCCCTGTGGACGCCGCCGTCTCCCTCCGCCTGCACTTCCGCCCCAGCCCTCCCAGTGACGCCGTCCCAGCAGCTCGAGCTCAGGCCCGGGTAGCGGCGGAGGGAGACGAAGCGGGTAGTTCGCTGCAGTTTAGCTGAGCGGCAGCGGATCCGCTTCCTCCTTGGCCTGCCTTCCCCATCGCTGATTAGCCGGGGAAGCTGCTGCGTCACTTGGCCGCTCCTCCCAACCCCTCACCCCGACGACGCAGGGAGCGCCCACAAAGGGAGGAAGTCGCTGGCCAATAACAGCCCGGTGCTCTGGGCGCGCGAAGCCGCTTTAAAGTCGCCCCGCCCGGAGGCCCGGGCCGTGGGTGCTTCCACCCGCCCGTCTCAGGTTTGGGTGAGAGCTGCCCGATCCAACTGGGCAAGTGTTCGCCAAGGTCCCCTCTGCCTCGACTTCCTTTCCCTGGCCTTGTATTGGACCAAGTCGCTAAGCTCCTCCTCGCTCTATTTGTTATTGGCCACAAGGTGAGTACTGCACCTGGAGAGGCGTCCCGGAGTCGAGCAAACCTTTCCTGGGCGTCTAGTCCAAGAGAACTGATGGCGAGTTTGAACTTCGCACTCGCTTTAACTTATGTCAGTCATTGTAGTCAGTCGTCTCGGGCGACAGAACCACCCTTTGCCCGCGATTCCTCGTGGAGAAGCCCCCCCCCCCCAAAAAAAAACAATGCCCTCAGAGTTGCACGGCAGCCCCCTCCGTTACTGACCTCGGCGTTCTCCGCTACGTGCTACCTTGTGACATCATCGAGGGAAGAGGCAGATTCGCTCCTGTACCGGAAGATGTCCGCCTTTTTGATTGGCTAATCCAAACGTTCGTTAGGTCGTGTTGCCCTTCTCGCGTGCGCTCTGAGCGCGGGCTTCTGCGCGGGGTGGGGGGGGTGTGGTAGGGGTTTGTGGACCCCGCACCAGCTCCTTAGCCCTTTCCATCTGGGGCGCGGCTTAGGGGCGCCCCTGGTGGGCGGCTCTCGAATCTGGAAAAAGAGCACCAGAACCGGACCGCTCCGGGGCTGCGGGGGTCCGCTGGGCAGGCAGGAAGATGGCGGCAGCATCGGTCTCTGCGACTTCTGGTTCTCAGTTCTCGGTAAGAAGCGGTTGACATTCGAATAGGCCCAGATCTGTGCAGGCGCCTCTTTGCTTTCCCTCATCCTCCGGAGTGCTTTCGGCCTGGCGTCTCAACGCCAGCCCGGGGGACGGCGTCGGGCGCCTGGAGCGTCCCAGGGTACCCCGACGTCCACTGCTCCTCCATCGAAGCTGCACCTTACCATAGAAACAGGCCTGGCGGGTCTCTAACTCCCACGCCCCCTTTACCGAACAATGCCACGACCCCTCGGGATGACTGGACCCGCACCCTGGATTACGAAAACATTGCTTCTTTGGTCACGTGGGTGTAACGGCCTCTCTAGGAATCTTGCCCAAAACCAGGTAGGCGCCCTGGTCGGCCCGATGGGCAGCTGTTGAATAGTCCGCAGTCTGGAGTGCATACCTGCCCTTCTTAAGTGACTCCTTTGAGTGCAGTGCCTCCCCTTCCCATCTTCCCAGCAACTGTTCTGTGTATATCCTACCCGGAGCTCGCGCCTCCCACCTCCCACCTTAGTGCTGACTGCCACGTGTAAATGCCGTTTAGAGGAGCGACACGAGGAGCCGATCTTCATTCTTGTTTTTACCTCCAGAGGGCCGCCAGCCTGTTGAATCACTGATGTTTGTCGCGTTGGAATGTCGAACACCTAGCAATTTGGAAACCGCCACTTTAGGAGTGATGTAGATAAGCAGTAAATGTGAGGAGCCCCAAGTTAGAGCCATTATGGCTCTATTAGCAATGCTGAGTGCCTCGCCTACTTCTAGGCTCTAAGATTACACACAGGATAGAATCCCTGCTCTAAGGAGCAAAGCACCGAAGAGAAACTGCGCTAATTAGATGATTACACAGAAATGGTTGATAAATGCTTCCGACTGGAATAACCTAAGTGAGAGTTGTTAGCAGTGCTTAGGTGGGCTACAGACAGTGTTCCTAGAACGGAGGGTGGAGAAGGCTGGATGACGGAGGAATTGTAAATGCTTGTCACAAGATCAGGAAAGAGAAAAAGGCACCACAGGCATTTGGGGTGTGTGCCAGGACATGGATGCTTTCAGTAAACTTGAAACAATCTGGCATGAGCAGAGGTAATGGAGTTGTGTTTAGATATATTATTAAAGTAGGTAAGAAACATGAAAAAAGGAGGATAGTGAAGGAAGAAGACAGGAGAATATCAGCGTACAGTTATAGAGGCGAATGGGAAGTGTTTAGGGAATATTAAAAAAGAGCGGTGAACTTGATAAAGACAGATTTTCCCTCATTTCAGGTTTTGGTGACTATTGTTAGGATCTGTGTTAATGAGGCCAGAAATAACCTTCAGGGTTTCAGCAGAATGGGAGTAACAAGTCTGCAGAGAGGTCAGGGAAGATTCAGGAGAAGTAAATGACTGAAGGAGTTGAATTCAATGAGGAATTAGATCAGTAAAAGGGAATGTAAAAGAGGAACCGTTAGACTACTAGAAGTGTCAGTAAGTGGGTGGATGAGATTATATAAGAATTGTGGATAACTAGACTTAATTGGGAAGAGAGGGCTTTCACTGCTCCCAAAACAGCACTGGGAGGCTGAGTAAAGAGTACTTTTATACAGCCATACCCTCAGAGATACTGTGGGTTTGGTTCCAGACCATTGCAATAAAACAGGTAATCTTTTTGCTGAAGGAGGGTCTTTCAGTTTGTAGGAAAAAAATACACATCTTTGAAGTGCAGTAAAGCAAAGCACAGTAAAATGAGGTATGCCTGTAAATGAACTTCACTCTGCCAAGGACATCCAGCTGAGCAGGGGTATTGGGATGTGGTCAACCCTTAGTCTGTAAGGTAGCCTTGTCAGAATCTCAGTGTGTTTAATAGGAAAGCATATATATTTTATATTCTAAACTCAGCTCTAAGTAGATTCTAAATAGCAAGAATACACTACGAGTATCTAGGACCCTTTACAAGTCAAAGCTTAACCAACCTTCTTAATTACCTTGACCTGCTATATCAGAATGTCTAATTTAGAGGTCACTATGTCTCAAAACAAAAATGACTAAATGTAATTTATTATAAGAAATGGCCCTGCTTAAACACTTAAACTGTCATGTTAGAATAAGGCTGGCATTTACTACAGAATTTATAAAGCATTTTAGCTTAAAAAACAGATGACCATAAAATATGACAATACAAAAAAAAAAAAACCTTCTAAAACTACATGAACTTAGAAGGCTACTCATACTCAGATTTCAGCATTAACAATTCATTCTTAACATTGATAACCCCAGCATGGAGCTTTTTTTCCCCCCTAAACCAGGCAAGTATTTTTAACAGGCAGATTCACAAAATAACAGTCTTTAGGAAGCAGCTACCATGTAAATCTCAAAGGTGAACAATGTAGAAGTTGGTGATACATTTGAATTATTCTTTTAAGTAGTCCTTCGCTGCAAGAATAACAGCAAGTAACAGTAACATTTATTGAGTGAGTGCTCTGTATCAATTTACTAGTTGAGAGCAGCGGGAAAACAGCAATGATTGGACATAATATTAAAGAGAAGTACAGGCAGCATGGTCTTATTGGTCCTTTTTTATTTTCCTAGTAACCGTGATCAGCACTTAGGACACTTTAAACTTAATTTATAGCTAATGTAACCGACTTCTCTGGCTTTTTAGCCAGCCCTTTAACCAACCTGTTCCATATTTTTTCTCTTTAAAATGTTTTATGAATATGTCAGATTTTATAACATTAAAAATATAAAAGATTTGTTTTTGAGAATGAAATTAATACTTTCATGCCCCTTTTTGAATTTTTTTACTTTTTTCACACATACCACCATACATTATGAGAGTATAAAGATACATAAAAGTTATTAGTACTATGTGGCTGTCATGTTTTAAATACTTTTCATAGCTCATTTAATCTTCAATAATTTTGTGAGGTTGGTGTTAGTAGTTCCATTTCCAAATGAGTAGAATGAGGCACAGAAAGATGAAGTTAAGGTTACTTTCATACTTCTGTTTTCAACAAAAGAAATCTCAACCTACAGAAACATTCTTTTTAATATGGGTTTCTTTGAGCCAACATTTTTAGGGCATTTCTGGAAGCAAAATCTCAATGGGTTGAGAAAATGCTCCTGAGAATGGCAGTTCTGCAGCCTATCCCATACCTTAGAATCAAAAGAGAAGCCGTAAGAAGGATTATATGAAATCCATTGGTGGTAGCACAAGGAAGTGGGAGAAGGCAAAGCAGGGGAAATCTCTAGAATTGGATAGAAAGCAAACTAGAGAAACATTTTTACATTGGCGGGTACAGGATAAGTAATGATTAATGTTTACTGTACATAGATATGGTATGCAGGGGACAAGATAACAATGAGGGATTCTGTGGTCTTGTGCTCTGGTGCTTGCTGTTGTGTCCTAAAGGTATGCCATCCTAGATGTATAAGAACAATGGACAGAGCTCACTTAAGGTAATGATTGATCTTTACTTAGGAAGCTGAAGACTTGGGATGAACAGTTAGGAATTTATGATCAGACCATTTTACATGATTGTTCTTGGTCACTGAGCTTGCCAGGCTCCCGTGTGTCCCCTAGTAGCTTGTCAGATTTATTACATACCCCCTTTTTCATTCACACTGTATAGTATAATACCTTGATGGGCTTTGGTTTTTAGGGTGTATTGTTCATTAATTTGTTGGCTAGCTATTGTAAACAATTCTGTTGTGGTCGTCCCTGTATGTTCCACATGTGCAAAAATCTCTCTCGAGCAGCAGTTCTCAAAGAGTGCTCTGAAGACCTTCTGGGTGGACGGGGTCCCCGAGACCTCCTCAGGGGGTCTACCGTGTTCTTCCTTACCCAACTGCTTGGTGAGAGGCCAGATTTTCTTCACATACATCAATGAATACACACCCAACAGTGAATGCAGAAGCAAATGTAAGAATCCAGCACCCTTCTTTTAAGCCAAGAATGAAAGAGATTTGCAAAAATGTAAACCAGTGCTACTCTTTTTACTTTTTACAGATGATACAGTTAGTTTTTACTCAGAAATTACATTTGGTGCTCGCTTCGGCAGCACATATGCTAAAAATTGGAACGAGACAGAGAAGATTAGCATGGCCCCTGCGCAAGGATGACACGCAAATTCGTGAAGCGTTCCATATTTTTGGCGTGTGTCGGAATCACTGGTCAGTGTCGGCTAAGAGCAGTCCCCCTCCACTTGCACTTGTGAAAACACTGAGCGCTTTGCAAGATCAGAGTGAGAGATAACTAAATATCTTTTCTCTTCAAAAAAAAAATTACATTTGATAACTTGGATTTATTTTTTTTTAATTAGTAAATATCTTAAAACATTCTGTTTAATTTTTTAAAAATATTTTATTCATTTTTAGAGAGCAGGGAAGGGAGGGAGAAAGAGAGGGAGAGAAACATCAATGTGTGAATGCCTCTCACATGCCCCCCCACTGGGGACCTGGCCCACAACCCAGGCATGTGCCCTGGCTGGGAATCGAACCAGTGACACCTGTTGGTTTACAGGCTGGAGCTCAATCCACTGAGCCACACCTGCCAGGGCTCAGTTTAATTTTTAATATGATAAATGTCAGTAGATATAACTCACATAAGCAAAAGCTCTTTGGGGGGTCTTCAGTAATTTTAAGAGTGTAGATGAATCCCAAGACAAAAAAGTTTGAAAGGAACAGGTCTACAACAGTGATTTTTTTTCCCCAAACTGTAGGTGGGCTGTCACTTGTAACTCACTAGTGGGTTATGGAATATGTTTAGTGACTCAGGACACATCTTTTTTTTTCTTTTTTTTTTAAAGAGGAAAGTGAGCGAAAAAACAGTAAGTTCAGCAAATATACCTTTGAGTGAAATTGCTGGGTTGTAGAGTATGTGCAACTTGGTTTTATTTGGTAATGCTGAGAATTGTTTTCCAAACAATCAGTGCACATTCCAACCAACAGTCAGTACCCTTAAATCCATAACCTCTTAAACAGGTGGTTGTGTCCCAGTTTAAAAATTTTCCTAAGAGGTGATTGTGAAATGTGATAATCCTGTTCTTCTCCTCTGTGCTCCCCTGGTCATTGGTGAAGATGCATCTCTTCCCCCATAACTTTGCTAGTCTTTTGTGCATTTCCTTCTGTGAAATGCCTGTTCTCGTCTTTTGCCCATTTTAAATTGGTTTGTCTTTTCTTATTTATTTATAGTCATTCTATATGTATCCTGGATGTTAATCCTTGTCTGTTAAGAGTTTTTGAAGTATACTCTTTGGCTTGTCTTTTTATAATACCCTTTGCTTAATAGGAGTTATTAATTTTAATGCAGTAAAAATTTTTAATCTTTTTGTGATTTGTGTTTTTGGTTAAATTCTTCTTTACAGTCAAGGCCTTAGTGGTATTCTTCTATATTTTTCTGTACAAATTTTAAAGTTGGGGCCTTTTAAGTCCTTGATTTGCTTGAAATTTGTGTGCTGGGAGTTAGGGATCCAGTTTAATGTTTTCATTTAAGATCCACAATTATTCTAGCATTACTGGTTGAAAACTCATCCTTTCCCCAATATGCAATTTTAGCTATCAATTTATTGATTTCCGTATGTCATGGGTATGTTATCGGCTCTTTCTCTCATTGTATTTTCCTCTCCTCTGTAGGCACTATCTTAATAATTCTCCTTTATATTTGTCTGAGAGAGATAACTGTCTTCCTTGATCCTCAACAGAAATGTTTAACTAGGTCCTTTGCTGTCCTTTGATAGAAATTCTAGAGTCGGTTATTGGAATTTTTTATTGAAATTTCAGGTTTAATTTAGAAAGAACTGATGTCTTTAGGATATTGAGCCTTATATATGAACATGTTATCTCAATCAGTTTTTTGGAACATTTTTCAGTAAAATTTTAAAATTTCAGGTCTTGGACTTCATTAATTAAATTTATTTCTAGTTTTCAACAGTTGCATTTTCTAGCTGGTATATAGAAGTATTATTCATTCTTTCATGTTAATTTTACTCAGCAACTTTCCTGAACTTTTAATGCTAAATCTTTGAAGATTCTCTGGTATTTTCTATTTAGATGATCATCATCTGAAATTTGGATTCTTCTTTTTCAATCTTCACATCTGTTATTTTTTTCCATTATCTTAATGTGCAGGCTAGGAAATGGAGCACAACATTGGCTACAGTTGTCTTATAAATCTTTGTCTTGTTTCTGAATTTAAAAAGGAATGTTTTAAATTCTGCACCATTAAATATATTGCCATTTTGGGGGTAAT
>VMDR010024757.1:0-14810 GCA_007922815.1 Macrotus californicus | reverse complement strand
CATCCATGCTGTTGCAAAGGGTAGGATCTCCTTCTTTCTCTCTGCTGCATAGAATTCCATTGTGTAAATGTACCACAGTTTTTTGATCCACTCATTGACTGATGGGCACCTAGGTTGCTTCCAGCATTTGGCTATTGTAAATTGTGCTGCTATGAACATTGGGGTGCATAGGTTCTTTTGGATTGGTGTTTCAGGGCTCAAAATAGTTTTTGAACTTACTGATTTTAATGTCTTTTAGTGCTTCTGCCATTTTTTGTTTCACCTCTTCCATATTGGCAAAACATTTTCTTTTGAGGACTTTTTTCATCCGAGAATACAAAAAAAAAAAGTAACTTGAGGCAATATTGGGTGACTAAGGAGGGTAGGGCACAGGGATCATGCCATTTTTGGTCAAAAACTGCTGAACATTCAGTGCAGTGTGGACAGGTGCACCTGTAAATCACACATCATGAAATGGGCAAATGCACTGAAAGGATCTTCAAAAAAAATTCATTGAAGCTGAACACAGCCTCTCACATCAATGCCAGCTGATACACTAATATAGATGCATTCCTAGAACACTTATCTAGTGGGGGAAGCCTATACTACAAGGAATCCACCCTCCAGAAGATAATTTTGGTTTTTTTGGGTCTCACCCTCATATATGGACAATAAAATTATGAAAAAATGTATAATGTCAAAGAAATCCAAATGTAACCCACAATGACATATCACCTTATACCTGTCACAATGACTACCATCAACAAATCAACAAACAAGTGTTGATGGAGACTAGAAACTCAGATCATTAGGGGAGATCACACATTGCAAAACAGTATGGAGATTCCTCACAAATTTAAAAATAGAATTACCTTATGACCCAGCAATTCTACATCTGAGTATTTATCTGAAGAAGTACAAAATACTAATTCAAGAAGGTGTATGCCTCCCTATGCTCAGTGTCCATCAATAGACAAGTGGATAAAAAAGAGTGGTACATACTCATATATACAATGGAATATTACTCAGCCATAAAAAATGAAATCATGGGAACCAACTGTATAGGAAAATATATCTTCAAATGATACTTCAGACAAGAGTTTGATCTCCAAAATATATAAAGGACTCACATGACTCCACTCCAGGAAGACAAACAACCCAATTAAAAAATGGGTAAAGGACCTAAACAGACACTTCTCCAATGAGGACATACAGAGGGCCCAGAGACATATGAAAGGATGCTCAGCATCACTAGCCATCAGAGAGATGCAAATTAAAACCACAGTGAGATACCACTTCACACCGGTCAGAATGGCCATCATAAACAAAGCAACAAACAAGTACTGGTGAGGTGGTGGAGAAAGGGAACCCCAGTGCACTGTTGATGGGAATGCAGACTGGTCCAGCCACTATGGGAAACAATATGGAATTTCCTCAGAAAACTAAAAATGGAAATGCCTTTTGACCTGGCAATTCCACTGTTGAGACTATACCCTAAGAATCCTGAAACACTAATTCAAAAGAACCTATGCACCTCAATGTTCATAGAAGCACAATTTATAATAGCCAAGTGCTGGAAGCAACCTAAGCGCCCATCAGTAAATGAGTGGATCAAAAACTATGGTGCATTTACACAATGGAATTCTATGCAGCAGAAAGAAAGAAGGAGCTCCTACCCCTCATGACAGTATGGATGAATCTGGAGAACATTATGCTAAGTGAAATAAGGCAGGCAGTGAAAGACAAATACCGTATGATCTCACCTTTAAGTGAGAGATCAACAAATCAACCTAATCAACAAAACAAACAAGCAAGCAAAATATAACCAGAGACATGGAAAGAAAAAACTATCTGACAGTAACCAGAGGAGAGGTGGGAGAGGTATAATGGGGGAAAATAGGGGAAAGGTCATCAAGGAGCATGTATAAAGGACACATGGACAAAGCCAAAGGGGGTAGGATTGAGGGTAGGAGCTGGGATGGGTGGGGCAGGGGGATTGGTGGGCAGAGAATGGAGACAACTATACTTGAACAACAATTTAAATAAAAGAAAAAAGTGAAATCAAATCATTTGCAGCAACTTGGATGAACCTAGACAATATTATGCTAGGTGAAATAAGCCATCCAGAGGAAGACAAATACCATAAGATTTCACTTATATGTGGAATGTAAAAAATAAAATGAAGGAACAAACAACACAGAAACAGCCTCATAGACACAGAGAACAAACTGATGTTTGCCAGGTGGGAGGAGAGGTTGTGCGGCTGGGTGAAAAAGGTGAAGGGGTTAAGAAATACAAAACGGCAGTTGTAAAACAGTTACAGGAATATACTGTACAGCATAAGGAATATAGTCAATAACATTATAATAACTGTGTATGGTGTCAGATGGGTACTAGATTTACATCTGAAATGAATATAATATTTATAATATTAAATGTTAATTTGAGTGAAAAAAATTTTTTAAAAAGACTCAAAAAGTTTTAAAAAGTTAAAAAGTTTATTTGGTAAAAAGTTACAGTAAACTAAGGTTAGTTTATTATTTATTATTGGAGAAAAATATTTATTATAAATTTAGTATAGATTAAGTGTACAGTGTTTATAAAGTCTACAGCATACAGTAATGTTCTAGACTTTTACATTCATTCACCACTCATTCACTGACCCACCCAGAGCAATGTTCTGTCCTACAAGGTCCATTCATGATAAGTTCCCTATACAGGTGTACCATTTTTTGAAATATTTTATATTGTATTTTTTTTAAGATTTTATTTATTTATTTTTAGAGAGAAGGGAAGGGAAGGAGAAAGAGAGGGAGAGAAATATCAATGTGTGGTTGCCCCTCCCACGCCCCCTACTGGGGATCTGGCCCAGAACCCAGGCATGTGCCCTGTGGGAATTGAACTGGAGACCCTTTGGTTTGCAGCCCTTGCTCAATCCACTGAACTACACCAGCCAGGGCTATATTGTATATTTACTGTACCTTTTTTATGTTTGAATACACAAATATTTACCATTGTGTTACAATTGCCCATAGTATTCAGTACAATAACAGGTTTATAGCCCAGGAGCAATACATTATACAAAATAGCCTAGTTCATTTGTTCACACAATGACAAAATTGGCTAACAGTGCATTTCTCAGAACTTATCCCCATTGTTAAGCAATGTATAACTATATTTCCAGTTTACACATGGGGCATATTGAGTGAACTGACTTGATAAAGTTACAAAGCTAGTAATGGTGAAGACCTGATTTAAATCCAAGTCTGGTCTGTCTTCTATATTTCTGATTAATATTAATCAGAGACTGAGACGAACTGAGACTGATAGTTTCGTTTGTAAAATGCTACACATTATGGATAGACAGAGAAAGAGTGTTAAAGACAGAAATAACAAGAGAGAGAAACTCTTACTTTTTACCTTCTCTATATAACTTGTGCCTTCTTCTTCAGCCATGATGGACCCTGAAAGGTCCATGAA
Organism: Macrotus californicus; assembly: GCA_007922815.1. NCBI lineage: Eukaryota > Metazoa > Chordata > Mammalia > Chiroptera > Phyllostomidae > Macrotus > Macrotus californicus. Next base: position 11,351 of record VMDR010024757.1, on the reverse strand, counting down.
AGGGGTATTACAATTAGGAAAGTGTAAAAATAATCACTGGCTCTGAGCTCTCAGCTATTGAAATAATGTAGCACAGAGCTCCTGTGTCCTTCACTACCTTTTCTGGGCTCTTTGAAGCCCCACATTGTCTTTGGTGTTCATTGACATTCTCCCAGGGCCACCATAAGCACTGTTCAACAAGTTCCATAGCTCCTAGTAGTGAAGCTGGGCACTGAACAGGGGATGAACAGAGTAAATAAAAATAATACAGTGGGGACATGGACAGAAATGAGTGAAGGACAGAAATTCTAGTGGGAAATGTTGAAGCTTTTGCTGTAATGTCTTTGATAACATATCTCGTTCTTAATATCCTATTGATGAAAAGACTCAGTAAAACCTATAGTTTGTGTAAATGGATTACTTAGGACAAAAATAGCAAATGCAAATTTTTTAGGAGTAAGATAGATTATGTACATGAGAGTAGCAAGTAGAACCAATGGGGAATGGTAGAGACTATAGCCAAATGAAGAGTCCAGGGCAAAATTTACTCATGCACATCCAATGTTAGGCATCAGCAATTGTCCCACAGTCCAGTGCTTGTTACTTTAGCATTAAGGATACTCAAAGAAGTGCTGAGCATGGCTGCCAGGTAAGTGGGAGATGATCACGAAGACAGTGAGCAGAACAGAACTTGGGCAAAGAGAGACGGAAGAGTCAAATGAAACCGGAGTGTCACATGAATAAGCTCCTAGGCAAGGAAGGTAAGACCTTAAGAAATAGGCACTTGCCCTTAAACTGCTTTATTTGATACACAGAAAGAAACTTGTTTTATTCCTGAATGAGAGGGATGGAGAAAATTACCACTGGGCTACCCAAAATCATCAGTAAAATCTATCAAGCTCACCCCATTCCCACTGCGGGTTGATTTCCTGTGGAGCCATCAAGGGTCTAGGGATAGTGTATAGGGTGATGTCATGCAGCATCCACAGGGGCTCTGAACTCTGCAGAAATGCAATGGGAGAGTTTTAGATCTTCCCAACTTGTGGGATTGGCTGAGGTCCAAGCCAATAATGGCTACATCTCTAAGGTGAATAGCCAACATCTGGACTACATTTATAATTCCAATGTTCCAAGGAGATGGAAGAATAAGTTATGCAGATGCTGAGTGAGAGACCCTCGGAAGGGCACCTGTGCAATGCACTTAAAAGCATTTTCCTTCTCTGGCAACAAGACATTCAGCATGGGGAAGCTCAGGCCCATCCACTGTGTACCACCTCAAGGAGTGTTTCCTTCCCTGGGATATTTGGGTGACTGGGGATCTACCTGCATCCCCCAGTACTTTCCCTATGTGTACACTGGCTAGTGAGTGCAGTACATGTAAAACCAGATACCTGGGAAATTGATGCAGGCCCGTCTAGTGCGGGACCATGTGTTGCTGTTGTGGATGATTGCCCTATATTTCCAGACAATATGACGAACAAATTCACGTGGACTAAAGGAATCCGGTGGAGATGGCAAGGGGGATGGCACGTGTACTCTTTAAGTGAGAGAGTGCTAGCTTGGCCGCTCTCTTAGTAAGAGGGCCTGCGTGGCAGCTCTCTCAGAGACAGAGAAGGCCCTGACTCCTCCCGGGACAGGCTTTTATTGACACTCTAAGTACATTACATCCAAGATGGTCCTTATTAACTATGCACAGGTTCACTTTGGGTGGATACCTTTTATGGATAACAAAGGAAAGAATGTTGCCAATTATTTCAAAGAGAAAGGTCATTTACAAATGTAAAGGGGAGCAGGCTGAGCTGTTTACACTCATGCTTGGGAAGTCTAGCACAAGTCACAGTAAACTTCTGCTGTCTCCATCCAAGGTGAGGGAGTTTTTTGCAAGAGCAAGTTTCTAAGCAGCCTAGGAGCAATGCAAGCCTGATTCCCCATGGAAGACCTATTCATGGATGTTTTCTGCACACCACATGCTTTCAGAACCAGAGCTGAGTCACAAGCCACATTACACACGGATAGATTCCCTATAGGAAATGAGAGAAAGTGTACAGCAGAAAACCTAAATGGGTTTAGAGTTGCCCTCAAGAAGTCAAATCAGCTCAGTGTAGAAATCATTTGTCATGGCCCTGTGGAGGAATACAGAAGACAGTACTTTAGGAAAGTAGGAGATCAGAGGAGGGAGACAGATTGAGGAAGATGAGGAAGAGAAGGAAGAGGAGGAAGTTGAGGAGGTGGATGAGGAGGGGAGAGAGAGAGAGAGAGATTAATGAGTTGGATTACACTGAGGTTTGGAACCTTGATTCTTGTGCTATTGAATACCTTGCATACTTCCAGGGGCCATGTTCCCTCTCTCCTTGTACTTACACCCATGAGATAGCAGCTCCTTACAAGTCTGAGCTTCCTGGCTGGGGGGGAGTTCTGCCTTCTCCAGCTGATCTCACTTATGTGGCAGGTCAGTTGGGGGGACTATGCATGAATTTAAGAAACCTGATATTTGTTTTGCACTGTAGTTCTTAAATGTGGGCAATACGGTATTTCAATTCCCACCATTCCTTAAAGTGGTGAGAATTCTTATAGAAGGAGTGTTTTAACTGGCACCTGTAAACTTCTGAAAAACATGCATATATACAAAGATGTTGAAGGTCCAAGTTTCAGCATTAGTATGCATTATCTGCTGTAATTCAGAAACATTTGAAACGTTGGCTGGGCTGGTTATGTTATCTGTAAGGAGTCTATTTGCATGCCAGACAGAGGAGGCTCCTGGGAAATAACTCACCATAAATGCAGAAAGAATGCAGCAGATAGGCTTGTTCCAATAGTAAAGCCTCCCTGTGGAATTAGGGGGCAATGTTTGTATTTACATCATAAAAGCCTCCAGTATCTTAAATTTGAGAACAAAGAAGAGGTATTAATTCTTAAGGGAAGAAGTTGCTAAGCAAATGTGAGCTATATTCAAAAAGAAAGTTGGTAAGATATTAATACATAAGGATCAACACCAGAAGAGCCACTGATCAACTGTAACTCCAAAGAGATGAAGAATCCTCCCCAAATGGATATAGGGTATACCGTGACTTCATAGCACTGAGGATACATACCCAAGAACAGGGTGGACTAGAGGCATCACCTTCAAATAGCCAGCCCTATGATGGGCAACTGAAGCAAAGGTGACAGTCCTGCATTTACAGAAGGGGACCGGCCCAAAAGAGAAAGAAAATGGTGGCTATCATTTTAGGCTTTTTATAGAGGACATGTGTTAATTGTGCACAACTATTCTTCTTGCCTTGGCAAGAGAAGTATTGCATCCCCTTGGACAAGACAATTATTTTCTGGGAGTGTAAACAGTAAGGTTGATTATGTAAATGCAGCTACCTCTGACCACCTTCCTTGGTTGCCTAATGAAAGTTTGTATACAGGTGAATGAAGCCTAGCTGAAACATAGAAACAGAGCTCAGCAGGCATTGTTTGAGCCCCTGGATCCTGCTTTGGCTGCAGCTTGCCTACACACTGCTGGACTTCTCAGTCCAAAAAAAAAAAAACAATACTTCTCCCCCCTTTAAATTTAACTTAAGCTAATTTGATTTGGAATTTTGTCACTTGCAGCTGGGAGTTTATCAGCACATATGAATTATCCCCTTGGGATTTCCCAATAATTAATTGGGAGCTACTGTGCAGGAAGATGGAAGAGCTGCAATGGTAAGTGAAGGCAAGAAGAGTCATTATGTATAGTACACATGACGGGGCAAAAAATACAGAAGAGCATGTGATGTTTGTTCTCAGGTTAACCTTTGTCCTCTCAATTGCAGATCTCTCATTCTCCTCTATCTCTTTCAGTGTTGTTATGGGTTGAATTATGTCTCTACCTCTCAAAAACAGACATGTTGAAGTTTTAACTCCTGGTACCTCAGAATGTAATCCGATTTTGAAACAGGGTTGTTGCCTATGTACTTAGTTAAGATGAGGTTAGTTACACTGGAGTAGAGTGAGCTTCTAAGCCAATATGACTAGTGCCCTTAAGAAGAGGAGAAACAGACAAAAGGAGAATGCTATATGACTACAGAAGCACAGGTTGGAATGAATCAGCTGCAAGGCAATACTGAGAGACACCACCAGAAGTTGGGAAAAGACAAGGAAGGATCTTTCTCTAGAGGTTTCAGAGGGAGGGTGGTCCTGCTCAGACCTTGATTTTGGTCTAGCCTCCAGAACTGTGAGGCAATAGATTTTTGTTGTTTTATGTCACACAGTTTGTGGCAGCCCTAACAAACTAATACAAGTATCTTCATGTCTCCCACTTCATCTACTTTGTTGTTAAAAAAAAAAAAGTCTTATAAGCTTAATCATTTTGAGAATTCAGTATATTAAAATTTCCTAGGCAATTTGCATTTGAGAAGAGAACTGATGAGACATGGCAATAAATGAATCTACAATGGTGGAATTTTAGACATAGAGGTAGGGCAATCTCAGAGCCCTGTAAGTCTGTAAGTGCCCTTTATAATTATAAGAGAAGTTTCAATATTGAGTTTCAGGGTGACTTTGGGATTTTTAGAGATGGCACAGGAGCCATTGCAGAAAAGGGGGTGAGTGACAAGAGAAAGGCTAGGGGGCTGTGCTCTGAGACCTCGCTCCAGATGCAATCCAAGTAGCTCTCTTTCATGTTTTGGGATTCTATATAAGATTTCGTTGGGAAAAAAGAGGTCATGTGTCAAAATGGATTGACACTATTTAACTCACACTAAAGCAAACCATGTTTTTTCCTTTTGTTATTTCTGCAAAATGTGCCACTTACATATATGTTTACCACTAAAGCAGAGAGCTGTTAGTTTCTGTCATGAATCTAAGGCGAGGAAATAAGGACACACAGGAAACACCAGCATTATTCCCCCTCTTTTGTTTTTAGCTATTTTGATGGGTGTAAGGGGATGGATGAGCTGTTTTTTCTTTATTGTTCTCTTTTTAAAACTGAGACTCAAGATCTTCACGATCCAAAATCTGCTATTGGACTTTTTTTAAGTAAAAGACAAAATACTGAGTTTATTCAAGTTGTTGATTTATTGGCTGTCTTTCCTTTTATTTACTTTTTGCCATTGGGTAAACAGAGGATGCTATCAGGATGTATTATTTGCATTTGATTGAGGCAGAAGCAGTACATGAATACAAACAAATCTGTGGCTGATGCTGGAAGAGTATATGTGGGAAAAGTGGCTTTTAGTTCTCTGCAATTGCAAAAGTATAACAGTTCTTACACATTTGTGTCTCTTTACACTTACATATCCATTATCTCATTGGAAACTCATACCTTGGAGGTATGCAGCCTGGTTTTCCTATCATCATCTCACAGATGGGGTCAGGGAATCAATCCTTCCTGGCTTGAGGCCAGTTAGTGAGGGGAAGGTGTGACCACCACCCATGTATCTTGAGAGTGTTGCTTTGTACAATAAGTGGTGGGTTTCTTTTCTTTTTCTTCCTCTTCCTCTCCTCCTTCTTCTTCAAAGAGGGGTGAGGTAGAGAGATAAGTCTTAAATGCCTAAAAAGGACCTTCAGGCTTACTTTATCTCCACCCCTTCTACCATAAAAGCTTAAGTCAGAGCCTGCTTTGGTCGGGTATTTGAGATAAGGAACACGTCCTAGGAAACAAATAGGGAATATCACCATCAATTCCATTAAGAAAATTCCCCAGTTAAACATATGAATCTTAAAATGCTCTCCAAATCATAGTAGCTAATCTTTCAACCACCCACACTCTCTTACCTTCAGACAAGAAGCTCAACCAGTCAACACAAGTACACCCAGAGCTCCCAGCACTACTGGGGGAGAGTGCGGGAGAGTGTGGGGGCAGGTGAGTAGACGCTCAGTTTATCCCAGGAGAATGGATTTTGGAATGCCACGGGAGTTTTCTTTTCCTTCTTTGTCTTCCTTTGACTCCTCCCCGCTCCCTCCCCATGCAAACTCCCTTTTTAAGGTTCCGTTTCCAGATTGGGTACATTGAAAGGGAACAGATGAATGTGGACTGCCTGGTTGAGGAAGGAGGAAAATGGTTTTTACTAGTATGGGCCGCTGAAAAATAAACCAGGGACAGAGAAACTTTGTAGCTCAGGGAAAAACACCACGTTAGAGTCCAGGCTCCAGTCTCCAAACCCGGGGTCTTTGTTTTTGTGTTTTTTATAAAGTAGCCCAAGGGGACAAGTGGGAGTTTCCACTTCCCAGCTTTTGGCTCCAAGGGCAGATGAGTCGGACGGAGAGGAAATCCCAGAGCTTTCAAAAGCATCCTCTGGTGCTGAAAAGGAGTTTCAGGGTTGGCTTGGGGAAATGTAAAAGTAGAGGGGGAGCCAATGGGGGTGTGCTCAGAGAGGCCTCAAAAAATAAAGGGGACACAAACTGAGCGAAAGAAAGGGGAGTAGACAGGCAGGATGTGAAGCAAAGGGAACGAGCAAAACGTAGCTTGCGCCCACAGGGCGCTGGGGTGGGAGCCCGAGAGGGCGTCCAGGCGGTGCCGCGAGCGAAGGCGGGCAGGATGGCCGTGACATCATGCCCGGGCCCCCTTCTCCTAGCCCGGTGGGTGGGGCTTCGTCGCGCCGAGCGGGCGCAGGGTCAAGGAGGGGGAAGAGGAGGAGCAGGCCTGAATGTGTCCGTGTGAGGACCGGAGAGAGGCGGAGAAGGCGGACGAGACGGAGGAGGCGGGGGGCGGGGGGCAGGGGGGGGGGTTGGGGTGCGGGGGGGGGAAGGAGGGAGCGCGCGCGTGGCTCCGGGCGCTCGGGCTCCCCCCTGCCCTGGACCCGCGCGCCGCCCCGCCTCCTCACCAGCACCGTCCGCATCGCAGCTGGGATCCGCTCCGGACGCGGGGAGAAGGCACGGCTTGGAAGGAGCGAGAAAGCAAAAGTAAGGCGAGCTACACTCCAAGTTTTTTCAACTTCGCCCCCTGCGGCGGCAGGCCTCCAGCAGCTCTGCGCGTACCCACCACGCAGGAGAGTGGCGGAAAGAAAAGGGACCGAGCGGCGGGGGTATGGGCGGAAGAAAAGGGAACGCGAGGGTGAGGGGAGAGTCCCGCAACATCTGTTAAAACTTGGGGAGGAGGAGCACAGGCTTGAGGAGAAGGAGGAAGAGCAGAGCAGGGAAGGAGGGAGCGTGAGGGAGGGACGCGCAGAACCGAGGGACAACTTTTCCACCGCGTGAGTTGCGCGGGCTGCGCTGGGCCCGGACAGGGGGCTCCATCACCAGCGCAGGTCTCCTGGCCGGGATGGGACTTTCTTCGAGAAAGTCGATTGGATGCCAGGAGAGGCGTACGGTGGGGGTTTTCTTTCTTTTTCTCCTCCCTCCCGTGGGTTAACCAAATCAGAACTGTCACTCAGGGCCTGTGAGTCAGAAGGGATCGGATTACACGATCCCTGAAACCGCTGCCGAAGCTCTAAAAGCGGGAGGGAGTGGGTTGGGGCTGCGCCACCGGCGCGCTTGCACACTCGCGGTCGCGCACACTCACCGCCCCGACTCGCTCTACCCGCGGCCGCCAGCGCCGCAGTATGCCGGCGGCTTGCGCTCCCCGCGCCCAGCTCCTTCGCTCGCTGTAGCCCGAGCGGCTCGCGCCTCGTGGAGCCGGGAGCCGCTCGCCTGCTTTCCAGACGCAGGTCTGTGGGAAGTTAGGGGACTTGACAGCCGCCGCCGCCGCCGCAGGTACGTCCCGCCCGAAGTTCTTTGTTTCGCGGGCCCGGCACGGGGCAGCCGGCTCCTGTGGCCGCGCCAGCGCTTCCATGTCGAGAGGGGGGTCCCGAATGGGGGGGAACAGGAAGTGAAAATGGCTGTCAGAGGCGCCCAGTTTTAGAGAGCAACGGTTTAGGCGTCAGAGCAAGGCTTTCATTTGCTGCTTCCTCCTTGAAGCTCCCTTTCCAAGTGTCTGGCCCCTCGGCCTTCCGGAGACGGACTGGAGAATTGCATATCCCAGAGGGAGACGAAGTTTGCAGCAGCGGCGACGGCGTCCCACACCCCCACTCCCCACTTAAAGGGTGTAAATGAACTACATTAGACTCCGAAGCTCGGGCGCCTGCCCCCGCACTATTCCATCCCCCTCGGGTGCCGGGCGCGGCGAGTGGCTGGCGGGTGGCAGGCGGGTCCGCGCGGGACTCGCTGCTGCGCGGCTTGCTCCAGCCTGCGCCTCCTTTCGGAGGGCGGGGGAGCGGTGTGCTCCCTGGGAGAGGCGCGCCTCCGTAGTAATAGAGGAAAAGTGAAAGTTGTACCATCTGTGTATGATTTGGGATTCTTTCATTTCTTTTCCTTTTTAGGGACAGCACACACACACACACACACAAAGAAAACAAGTAAACGAGTTAGAAGCTGCTGGGAGTAAGTGCGGGGGTTTGGGTAACGGTGGCCCCTGCAATAATCACTAGGCTGCATTTTCGCAGAGCAGAGTTGTGTATGAATCACTTTGTAGGGGACAGTTACTTTCTTGAGGTAGGAGGGAAAATAGGCCGGAGAAAGGTGAAGAGGGAATAAATATTTACCCCAAACCTGGAGACTTTGTGAAGCGACTTTTAAGCAGATTGCCAGATGCCAAAGCACCGCTGTACACTCGGGCCTTTTATCCTTCCCTGAACTTTGTGCTCCTGTCAGTGATTGCACCTGCCTCAGGAGATGCTCTAGAGAGGCTTAACCTAGCCTTTCTTTGCTGACTACTTCTAGAAATAGGCTTAAGGAGGCATCCTCCTTACAGTTCTCTTGCCCCGAACTTTTCATTTCCCTAGTTTCCAGTGCCGAATAGATTCTGGCCCTGGGTACAGAGATTGTGGCCCTCTGCCAGTTTATATGTACATGTATTTATGTAAAACATTTTCTCCCAGCTCTTTGCCAGCTGTTCCACATTTTCCAGCTGCCATTTCAGTTTGATATGATGGGCTGTCCGCATCTCCAAGTAAAAGAGCTCTTTAGTCAGAGGTTTGGGGACACAAAACATAATTTTTTCTTCCACCTTCTAAGTTATTCTAGCTGGGCTAATGATCAAATTAACATGAGACAGATTAACAGGAGAAAATGTCCAAATTTATTACAGCTGTATTTACACAGGGTTGCCTTAAGATAGGAGACCCAAGGAGGCATTGGATAGTTGGGGTTTAAATGGCATTCTGTACAAAAGAGAGGGAGGCAGGGGTCTGGGATTTCAAAGGGAAAATAGGCAATTTACAGGTAGATGAGAAAAAGCAAACATGTGGTAAACAAATTCTTGCTGGGCCACCCAGAAACAATTGGACATAAATGGATATCCAAAAAACATACTTTGCTGTATTTCTCCCCATCTGCTGCATTTAATTTATGATTCTACCATTATGCTCCTGTTCTTTAAGCAGTTTTTTTTTTTTTTTCTGTCCGAATTCGTTTAGGCAGGCAAGTGGGAGGGCCTAAAGTTCTTTTTGAGTCTTTCATTTCTTAGTAACCAACTTAAAAATCAATATCCCAAAAGGCATATTTTGTGATGGCAAAACTTTAGTCCCTCTCTGTGTGATGGAGGGCCAGCCACTGTACAAAGGTAGTGCTCATTATCCCGACTAGTATTATTCTAAAAAAACACCTTCTGCTCTCCTTTTCCTTTCCTCCTCTCCAGTTCATCTTTCCAGAGCACTTTGCTGGAAATTCACAATAATTAGGCTTTTCCCCCACATGTAATTTTGTACAGAATCTGGATGAGGCAGTTTTTTAGATCCCTGAAATATGTGTCTGGTTGAAATAAATTAATTTTTAAAAAGAGTTGCAACTTGAGTAGGTTGGGCATGGCTGGTGGCGGGGGTGCTCTGCCTTGGCCAACAGTAATTATTTCATTTCAGTTTATTTAAAGCAGGAACTATTCATTCTTTCCATGTTACATTTATTGTGTTGTTTGAGTCTTAGCATATTAGAGAATGAAATCTTCAAGAATTGGCCTAAAGTATTAATTTTGAGTATTTATGTAATTGCTCTGTAATTTGAATAGGTGCCTTATTGATTGATTCCTGTAATTATTTCATTTAGGTTTTAAATTAAAAATTAATAATAGTCTGACAGTTTCTTAATTACATATGTCAAGATTATTTTGAAAGGAAAATGCTGTTTTAAAGTAGTGAAATAACCTCAAAATCTCTTCATTTTTTTTCTAAAGCATAACAGTATTTCAGATGTGGGGATATACTAAGGCAGTGGTGATTGGTCTTAATGTAAACTGCATGAAGTATCTAAAGAATTTGTTTATGTTAGGAAATAATTGGTCTTAACAGCCTGGTGAATAAATACTTTGGCCAGTTAGACTGTAGTCAAACCTAAAACAAATATGAAAAAACATATAAATTAATTATAACAGCATAGTTACAGAGAGAAGATAATTTATATTATAGTAAAAGCTACTTAATTAAAAACTCCCTGCTTAAGAGGGCCTCCTTTCAGGGTATGTAATTCTTAGTCAGCCTAGGGAAGCTTTGGTTTAAGATGCCTTAATGATTCCAATGTGAGAGGTGTCTTGTGAAAGAAACACTTTAAAAGGTATAGATTATTTTATTGTTCATAGGTTAGTTGGTCCAACTCGGATTCCTACCAGTTCCTGGTATCTTTAATGTGTTTGTATTCCTTGACTGAAGACTGGGATAAACACATTTTGTTGTATGACTGGTTTGCAAAGAACTATATACAGAAATGATGAGAAAATGAGTACTGGTGAAAAATGGCTCCGCTGAGTTATTGCATTACTTATTTAATGAGTCATTAATTTATCAATTTGATGCCCATGCCTAAAAGTTGAACTTTCCTTTGTTTCTAAGCTAATGTTCTTAATTACCTGCATGCTGTAGGGGTTCAGACTTCTGTGTTTACTTAGCGAGAGGTCCTTCCTTCTCTGTGAGGTATCTTACTAAGATCCTCCTCCCCCTTTTTTTTGAGGATAAGATTTGGGAGTTTATGAAAGGAAACAATTTAATGGTCATTCTTCCGTGCACTCACTTATATGGACAGTAATTTACTAGGAAAAAACAGTCTTGAAGGAAAAGTGAATCAATGAGTCATGAAATCCTCAAGAAAACCTTAGCAATGGAATGTTAATGCTTTTAGACTGTAGTAGATTATCTTAAAAGTCAGACTTTTCTTCTTTATGCAATTGTTGTAAATCCCCAGCTAAAGAATTCTTTGAAGGAGGTTTTAGTTTTGCTGGCATTCGTATTCTATAGTCAATCTGATTTGTTTTGGAAGATTCAAGAAATTTTCTGCCAACTTACATATGAGAGACAATTAAAATGCTGAGGAGACTATAGAGGAGATGTATGCGTATTTAATATGTTAAGCAAAAGATTCCATTCTAATAATGACTTCAGGTTGCCTTTTAATTAAAGTCTAGTAGACGATGCTGTCTTTCACTTCATGTTGTAATTTTTCAA
>VMDR010024756.1:0-14839 GCA_007922815.1 Macrotus californicus | reverse complement strand
CACTGATCTATATGTCTATTCTCATGCCAGTACCAGGCTGTTTTGATTATAGTGGCCTTGTGGTATAGTTTTATATCAGGTATTATGATCCTTCCAACTTTGTTCTTCTTTCTTAAGATTGTTGAGGGTATTCAAGGTTTTTTGGTTCCATATACATTTTTGGAATAATTATTCTAGATCAGCAAAATATGCCATTGTTATTTTAATAGGGATTGCTTTGACTCTATAGATTGCTTTGGGTAGTATGGAAATTTTAATGATGTTAATTCTTCCAATCCATGATCACAGTATATGCTTCCACTTATTTGTATCTTCCTCAGTTTCTTTCTTGAGTGTTCTATAGTTTTCCGAGCACAAGTCTTTTACCTCCTTGGTCAAATTTACTCCTATTTACTTTATTTTTCTTGTTGCTAGAGTGAATGGGACTTTTTCCTACTTTCTCTTTTTGGTATTTCATTGCTGGTGTACAAAACTGCCATTGATTTCTGAACATTGACTTTGTGTCCCACTACTTTACCCCTTCAGTGATTTCTTACAATGTTCCAGCTTCTTCAAAACTACATTAACAATTTCAAAGCTTGAAAAAAGCACTAAAATGTATAAACCAAATACTTGATTCACAACCAAATACTTGAATTTGATATAAAATTAAATTATCATTTTTGTACTTTAAAAAACATTTACAAAAATAAATATATACCCCAGTCATCAATAGGGAGTCAGCAGGGTTGCATTGCAACTCTGGCAACATTTTCCTAGCCAACTACATATAGTTCCAACATTGAGTACTTATAATCTTAGAATCTCATAGAATAAAGTGACCTTTAGAGAATTTCTTTTGTCTGTCCCATCAAAAGATTGTAGCTTGTGTTTGAATCACTTCAATGACCAGAGCATACAGATGCAGCCAATTTATTTCATTGTTGGGACACTGACTTTCATGAGGATCTTCTACTGGACTGAAATTACTTTCCTAACTTCTGCAGAAAGATCCTCTTGAGTCTTCTGGAGCCAAAGGAAAAAAATCTTTACTATTAAGTCCACACATATTAAAGATGGAGGTGTAGGTAGATACACTTTGCCTCCTCACACAACCAAAAAGAAGGACAACAACAAATTTAAAAAGAAAAAATAACCAGAACTGCCAGAAAATCTAATTGTATGGAAGTCTGACAACCAAGGAGTTGAAGAAGAAACATTTATCCAGACCTATAGGACGGGTGGAGATGGGCAGCCGGGGTGGAGAGGACTTTTGGTGAGGCGGTGGCTGGAGGACAGGGGCAGGCAAGGCAGCGGCTGGTGGACCAGGCAAGGCACCAACTGGTGGAGTGGACGGTCCCACATTTGTGTGAGGATAAACCGGGATGAACAACTGGGGAGCAAGACAGACCACACAACCCAGGGTTCTAGTGGGGGAAAATAAAACCTCAAAACCTCTGACTGAAAAAATCTGTGGGAGTTGAAGCAGCAGGAGAAACTCCCAGCCTCATAAGAGAGTTCATTGGAGAGACCCACAGGGTCCTAGAATGTACACAAAACCACCCACCCAGGAATCAGTACCAAAAGGGCTCAATTTGCTTGTGGGTAGTGCAGGAAGTGACTGAAAGCTGGCTGAGAGCTGAGCAAGCAGCATTGTTCCCTCTTGGACACCCCACCCCCCAACATACAGTGCCACAATGCAGTGACATGGGTTGCCCTGACCTAGGAAATACTTAAGGCTCTGCTCCTTACTACGTGACAGATGTGCCAAGACAAAAACATATGGCCAAAATGAAAGAAAAGATCAAAGCTCCAGAAAAAAATTCAACTAAGCAATGAATAGATAGCCAATCTATCAGATACACAGTTCAAAACATTGGTAATCAGGATGCTCAAGGAATGGTTGCATATTGTTGCAATATAGAGGAAAAAGTGATGGCTATGCAAAGTGAAATAAAGGAAAATGTACAGGGAACCAACAGTGACAGGAAGGAAACTGGGATGTAAATCAATGGTTTGAAGCAGAAGGAATAAATAAACATTCAATCAGGCCAGAATGAGGAAACAAGAATTCAAAAAAAAATGAGGAGAGGCTTAGGAACCTCCAGGACAACTTTAAACATTCCAACATCCAAATCATAGGGGTGCCAGAAGGAGAAGAGGAAGAGCAAGACATTGAAAATATTTAGAAATATAATGAAGGAGAACTTCCCCAATCTGGCAAAGGAAACAGACTTCCAGGAAGTCCAGGAAGCTCAGAGAGTCCCAAAGAAGTTGGACCCAAGGAGGGACACACCAAGGCACATCATAATTAAGTTACCCAAGATTAAATATAAGGAGAAAATCTTAAAAGCAGCAAGAGAAAAGGAGAAAGTAACCTACAAAGGAGTGCCCATCAGACCATCAGCTGATTTCTCAAAAGAAACCTTACAGACAAAAAAGGGCTGAAAAGAAGTATTCCAAGTCATGAAAGGCAAGGACCTACATCCAAGATTACTCTATCCAGCCAAGCATCATCTAGAATGGAAGGGCAGATAAAGTGCTTCCCAGATAAGGTCAAGTTAAAGGAGTTCATCATCACCAAACTCTTTTTGTATGAAATGTTAAAGGGACTTATCTAAGAAAAAGAAGATCAAAAATATGAACAGTAAAATGACAACAAACTCACAACTCTCAACAACTGAACCTAAAAAAACAAAAACAAAAACAAACTAAGCAAACAACTACAACAGGAATAGATTCACAGAAATAGACATCATATGGAGGGTTTTCAGCAGGGACGGGGAGGGGGTAGAATGGGAGAAAAGGTACAGGGAATAAGAAGCATAAATGGTAGGTACAAAATAGACAGGGGAGGTTAAGAATAGTATAGGAAATGTAGAAGCCAAAGAACTTATATGTATGACCCATGGACATGAACTAAGGTGGCGGAGTGCTGATGGGAGGGGATGTGCAGGGTAGAGGGGAATAAAGGGGACAAAAAGGTGGGACAACTGTAATAGCATTCACTATCGGTTTTAATAGCTAATCAATAAAATATATTAAAAAGAAAAGGAGTGCAGACTTGTTGAATGCCTTTAAAAAAGAGACTGGTTATAGTCTTAACTCTAGGCTAAAATTCAAATTGCAATTTAAAAATTCAATATCCAACTACAATATCAAAAACCTCTTGTTTATTATAAAGGCCTTTTGCTATTAGCCTTTTTTAAAAGACTTTATTTATTTATTTTTATAGAGAGGGGAAGGGAGGAAGAGAGGGTGAGGAACATTGATTGGTTGCCTTTACACTCCTAACCAGGGACCTGGCCCACAACCCAGGCATGTGCCCTGCCTGAGAATCGAACCAGCAGCCTTTGGGTTCACAGGCCAGCACTGAATCCATTGAGCCACACCAGCCAGTGCACTCTTAGCTCTTTTTACCTTGTGAACAATCCTATGACATACCACCATTCTTATTTTAAAGGTCTAAAATTTGCCTGCTGATTGTCAAAATTACTGGATACAGGATACCAGTTAATGAAATAGACATACACAAATGCTAGAACAATCTTTGGCCCTAGTTCTATCTCTGCTAATTAAGAACACTAGCTATCTGATTCATAAATTATTTCAACCATTGTTTTCTAAAATACAAACTTTTAGCTGAAGCAGATCTAAATTCCAATAACATCTGTCACTTACTAAACCAATCTTCAAGAAGTGCATAATAGGACACAACCCAGAGGGTTCTTCTGGAAAATAAGACAGACATCACAATTAAGACAACTAGCACTGTGTCTAGAACATGGTTTGTGTTTAGTGAATGTGAATTCCATTTCACTTTAAGGAATTTGCACCCTTTAAGTCACTGTTGTTAACTGGTAAACACAGTTAGGGAGGGTAATGTGCAGAATCTCTCCTACAGAACATCATTAATCAGAGGTTTGGTGAAAAAGGTAATACAAGCTATCAAATTCAGTAAGATTTGCAGATTCACTGAGGCTATCCTCTCAGATAAGTGAGACGTGTCTCATCTAGATCAATATTTTAGTAAACTCATGCCATACCCAGGAATTATAAAACTTGATGGGAATAAAACTGACGTGTTCACACTCCGAAGCTTGTCAGCAATTCTCTGCTAAATGACCTCAGGGTAAAGTAAATGATTATTTAATGACAGTAATTTTTGATAAAGAAAAGTTGATATGTTAAGTGAATCTTTTAAATAAACATATAGGAGTAAGAATTTAGGTAGCAAAACTTATAATAACAAAAATGTACACCACCTAATAGCTACTTTCTCATACTATTCATAAAGGTGTTGGTTACAAGAGCAAAGACTGTTTAGCTCAGGACTCAGCTCCTTTACAGCTCATGGATACACAAAAGTGAGACGTTCTATAATGACATAAACTTCGTAAGGCTGGTGAAAAATCTGCCACTTCCATCATGGTGTAACCTAGCAACATGCACCTAATAACTACACTAAGAAAACTTGGTAGAGATTTCTATCATAAATTTTCAGACTGTTTTAGAATTGGTATGCATTTTTTGGCATATTCCTGCATTTATGCTGCTATAACAAAATACCATACATCAAGAGCTTAAAAACAGGAATTTCTTTCTCACAGTTTTGGAGGCTGAGAAATCCAAGATCAAGGTACTGACCAGTTTGGTTCAATTCACTGGTGAGAGCTCCCTCCCTGGCTTGCAGATGGTCACCTGTGTCCTCACATGGCAGAGAGAGAATTCTGATTTCTTCCTCTTCTTATTATGGACACGGATCTCATCATGAAGTCCCCTTGTATAATCTCACCTGAACCTAATTACCCTCCAAAGGGTTCCACCTCCAAATACCATTGCATTGGGAAATGGGCTTCCAATGAATTTGGGAGGATGCAAACATTCAGTCGATAACTCTTGGTATTATAAAAATCAAACAATCAATCTCTTAGCAATTGCCAATACTCTTTAGAAAATTAAAAATCAACAGTGGGGCTCAGTTGATCAGGCGTCACCCTGCAAAGCTAAATGTTGCATGTTCAGTTCCCTGTCAGGGCACATCCCTGCGTTGTGGGTTTGTCCCCAGCTGGGGGCACATGTGAGAGGCAATTGATTGATGTTTCTCTCCCTCTCTTCCTCCCTCTGTTCCCCTCAATCTAAAAATAAATAAATAAAATCTTTTAAGAAATCAACAGGGATAAAAACAACCCAAAAACACTTTGAGAAATTCAGCAAGGCACTATTAATTTTGATTTCTGCTTGGCAATCCAAATTATTTTAGCCTTTTAACTGTTTCAGAATTTGCCACAAAAGCATAAAAAATGTTTTCTAAATAGAGAAAAAATAATTCTGGATGTCATTAGAATATAAAAAAGTAAACATTTTAGGTCATAGACATTGCACAAGCCAATATTACTTGAAGAAACAGTGTTACCTTCACAAATTTCATATTGTAGCTCAGGTTATAAATATAAAACTAACCCGTGAAGATGAACTATGGGTCCATCTTCAAGAAAGAGGATCCATGAGGACTCAGTGAAGATAAGACAAATAATGTATTTCAGGGAGATGTTTCTCTTGCCCCCTACTCTTACCTCTCTCCCTATGCTTCCTTCAGTCTTTCCCTGGCACACAATATACTTTGAATAACCTGAAAGAATGAACTTAAGCAAATAAGCATTTTATCTTTTTTTTCTGATAAGCACTGGCTACACCATTTTTTTTAAGATTTTATTTATTTTCAGAGAGAGGGAAAGGGAAAGAGAAAGAGAGGGAGAAAAACATCAATGAGTGGTTGCCTCTCACACGCCCCCTACTGGGGACCTGGCCCGCAGCCCAGGCATGTGCCCTGACTGGGAATCTCTAACTGCGGTGCTTTGGCTCACAGGCCTGTGCTCCATCCACTGAGCTACACCAGCCAGGGTTAGGCTATGCCATCTTTATGTACATACAAACACATGCACATACAGGCATATGCATATAAAACACATACCCACTCTCCACATATACCCAGAAATACCTATTTGAGAAGTGCCAGCTAACATTTACATTTACTGCCATGGGCCAGACACCGTAATAAGCATTTTAGATATATTTCATTTAAAACCTCATACAATATTACTATGTGGCAGATAAAACTAGTCTATTTACAGATGGCAAAACTGAAAGACAGATGTTAAATAGTGGTTAAAGGTAGAAAGATGAAGCTCCAAGCACTGTACTTAAGACAGCGCTGGGATTCAGCAGCTCTAGCTGAATGCAATGAGAGCAACAGGGAAAAGGATCCATCCTTCCCCTTGTTTGCCCCTTATCTCCAGCCTAAGTGCTTACCAAGGAGAAAAATATAAATGCAGCAAAACCCTTGTCAGGTAATTCTTAGGGCATTATGGTATTCTGAAATTGACAATATAATCCCCCCAGTAGAAGAGCTACCAGAGCAGAATACTTATCTTTGACTTTCACCTTACCTTCTAAAGCATATAAATTAGTTCTTTTCTACTCATTAAAATTGTGCTAAATATATATACTAATTTCCATAACATGTTATGGCTTCTATGGGAGTCATGCCCTGTTCCTCAGTGATTCAAAAATGTTTATTGAGTGAATAAATGAACTGAATATTTTTTACCTCAGAAATCCCTCTTTTCTAGACTAACTACAAGATACTGTTACTTCCTTTCCACTAAAATAGCAGCGAAAGTAAATGGCATTGATGTTGATGGAATTCACTATAATAAACTGGTATAAATCTTTAGTAGCTTTTCATTTGAAAAATAGAAAATATGTAAATCTGGGGGGGAAATGAAACAGTCACTCTTTACTAAATGGACCTGGCATTTGGTGCTGGGAAATGAAGTAAAATATTATGTACATATTTATAAAATTCCAATAATAAACTAAGTACCTAAGTATTTAAAAGACATTTTTATCATAAAACAAAACGAGGGAAAAAGAAAGCATTTCACTTTTTTCCTATGCAAAATCCAATCCACGCTGGAGTGATATTAATATTCTGCTTTATTTTCTGAAGCCTGGCTGATGGTCCAGTGAACAGCCAGCTTTAGCAGCTCCGTATTATCAAATGGCAAGACAAATCAAAATTCTTGAGGCATACATTTCTGTAGCCTTGTAACTTGATATGAGAAACGTGGCTTTCAGCTCTTACTCAGGAGGCTAAAGATGGGGATTCAGGTCTGATATAGCTCCTTCTCCAATTTATAAACTGCTAACACGTCAGTGCAAAGCCTCGGGGATCTGCACCAAGACATCTGAATCCCAAGGGCTCACCTGCCTCTCAGTTTCCCTGAGACAATAACATGTCCACTCAAAAGTGAATACAGATCACCTTATATATACACCATTTTATCATGGGTAGCTGTCCTGCTTACTTCTGCATTCTGTATTTATTTTTAGAATGTACAGATGACTTTTCTACAAAGTAGTTAAGGAGTTATTGTTAATAGAAATCTACAATTAATAGACTAAAGAGAGACTAAAACAGAACAATATACATATGTAAATTAAATGAAATGTACATGATGTTAATCGGTTTTCTAGTCCTATTTTTATGGGGATCGTATTTACAGAGGTTTGGAGCTTATAACATCAACACCGTGTTTTCATTGGTTCTGAAGATTTTGAGAACTCAAGATACACAGCAATGTTCAAATTGTATTAATGCCAAGAGTGTTTCTAAATATATTTTACTCATTTTCAAGAATGGATAGAAATAACCTGCTAGCTCTAGCATCCCTGTGGATTCTAATTCCTAGTTTGGCATTTAAAGTCTCAAAGGGCATCTTTATATCCTTTGATGAAGTTGTGTTTGGTTCCCTTTTGACTCTAGAGAGGGGTTTTCCTGAGCACCATCGGGCTCTATGTCGGGCCCTGACCAAAGAAAAGCCTATGGTGTCGTATCAAAGTTTGTCCTGATTCTCATCTTCATTCTCGCTGTCTGGACCCACTCGCTGGTTCCCATTTCCAGCAATCCAGTTGCCTTGCGCTCCATCCCCAAGTCTTGTGTCCCCTAAGAGTGAGTTTGGATTTTAATATGGGATTTCTCCCTACTCCACACCAACAGGGGTAAATATTTTACTACTAACATTTTTCAGAGTTTTTCAGAGCTGCCTGTGAAAGATGATTTTATTAAAACAAGATTCATTATTCAGTTTTTATTATCTTAAAATTATAGCCCTAATGCCTGCACTTCAAATCATCGATCCCACTCCCTCCTTCTTAGTATGCTATTGCTATTCGTGCCTAAAAAGAATGAAGGGAGAAGGTGCTGGCTGGTTTCTGACAAAAAGGGAAGGTGGCGATGGGAGAGTCCCCAGCTTTTAAGATGCAGCTTCTCAAAACTCTGAACTATGGTCATAGAGTTCTTCTCGTCACTTGACAGTATAACTATAATTAGTGATCATGTCACTTATTTATTTGTTTGTTTAATCCTTACCTGAAGAAATTTTTTCATTGCTTTTAGGGAGAGAAGGGAGAGAAAGAAATGTCAGTGTGAGAAGGAAACATCACTTGGTTGCCTCCTATACATGCCCAGACCAGGAATCAAGCCTGCAAGTGAGGTAAGCACCCTGACTGTGAATCGAACCACAACCTTTTGGTTACTAGATGATGCTCCAGCCTACAGAGCCACACTGGCCGGGGCCATGTAACCTAGTTTTGAAACAGTTTCTACTTTTTGTTTTTGTGATTTCGTCTTTGTCTAGAACACAACCTAGATTTGTGGAAATGCTGTAGGCTCTAGATTCAGATAAGCCTTAGTTAAAATTCTGATTTATGAGCTATATTATCTGGATTACGTAACCTTTCTAAAACTCAGTTTCTCTATCTGAAAATGAAGATAATATAACAATGACTACATATTAGTCACGGGAGATTAAATGAGATCACATTTTATTCTCTTCTAATAAGCAGTAGGGGGCTAGAGTTAAATACACGCACAAAGATATTAATATCACATAATACATATTTGAATGTGTCCAGATACAACTGTCTGAGAAATAATGATGGCAGCTAAGATAACATTTATCAGTAAATACAGGTGCTGCTTTAGAACTTGGACCTTATAAGTAACAGAACTAGAGATAAGTAAAGTTAATAAAGTGGTTAAAGGTAACTAGATGGGAACCTTAAGGAGCATATTTAAGACAACACTGGGATACCATAGCCTCGGCTGAGTGGAACAAGAGGAGCGTGAAAGTGGACTCATCTTTCTCCTTTTCTCTCCCTTGTTTGTAACTAAACGGCTTTGCCAGAGGCAAAACATAAATTAAGACAAAACCCACATTAGGTTGCTTCAATATCTAATACCAGCGCTTGCTTCGGCAGCAAATATACCAAAATTGGAACAATACGGAGATTAGCATGGCCCCTGAACAAGGAAGACATGCAAATTCATGAGGCGTTCCCTATTTTAAAAAAATATCTAATACCATTATGATTATCTACATGCCATTGACTAAAAAAGTTAGAGCTACTGGTTCTTTATTTTGTCCATTTTCTGTACCCTATAAAATTTGAGGAGCAAAATATTATAGTGTACTATTTATGTTGACTTTTCCTGAATATTTGCATTTCTCATTAGAAGAGGGTCAAAGGTATAATCTGTGCTCCCTTCAGCTTACCTAGCTCTTATTTACCATACATACACCTGTAAGACCTTGGCAGTCGAACATTGTAAAGGCTTTAATTTTCTCAGTGCTTGAAATGTATACAGTAAAATTTATAGCTTCTTCCTAAACCTCCTGCTTTATGGAAGGTTTTGATTATTTTTAGCAGAGCCTTTCTATTACAGCCTAATTTAGTGGAACCGCACCACTAGAATTATCATTCACCACTGCATCATCTCCCTCGTGACAGGAGCCGTGGAAAGTAAGACGATCAACAGCGGGACAACCACACATTCTGAAAACGGAGTTTTCAAATGCCCCCGTGGGGCACTGTCTCTCGTTCTTTTCTTCTTGGCATTCAGCTTTACTTCATTTCTAACACAAAACAAAAGTGAGCTATAGTTTTCTCTGTGGTATGATTATTTTACAAAAATTCTACACATACTTTAAACCCAGCAACACTGTATTTCATTTGATAAAATCAGTGTATTTGTTTGTGGTCCTTAAAACATTCTATTGGCTTTGAGATTTTTCTTTTCAATAGTAATTAAAACTTTACCAGATAGTTCATGGTAATAGCACTTTTTAAATTTTCTAGAAAATTACCTAGAATGATTATGATGATTAGAAATTTAAAATTACAAGGTCAGATACAAGATTTCTTATTTACATTCCTCCTCATGTGGTTCTCATAATATACTTTGTTTTATCCTATACCAAAATAATACTCTTCTCCCTACACCCTTAATTTTGTCTTTCCCTCTCCAGCCATACCATTACTATTCTGGCTTCAGCACATAGTCCATTGTTTCCTAGTCTGATTTCCAAAACTCAACCGCCATAACCCTGAGAAAACTTCAAAGCTGCCATATACACCTGTCTAAGATACATATACATATTGGCAGCAAAGATATGTTAAATATACCAGACTCTAAAATCACATTCCTTCATAATTTACTGTTAAAATTTCATAAGCAAGTTCTGTTTAAGAGAATTTGTAAACCACAATTTTTAAAAATAATTCAATATATATATATGAAAAATGGAAAGCATGGTTTGAGTATCAGACAAACAGCAGATCCACTTTGTAAGTTAAAACTTGCTGGCGGATTCCTGGCCAAGATGGAAGTGTAGGTAGATACACTGTGTGTCTCCTTGCAAAACCAAAAGAAAGACAACAACAAATTTAAAAATAAAAAATAACCAGAACTGCCAGAAAATCAAACAATATGGAAGTCTGACAACCAAAGAGTTAAAGAAGAAATATTCTTCCACACTGGTAGGAGGGATGGAGATGGGCAACCGGATGGAGAGGACTCAAGACAAGGCAGTGGCTGGAGGACCAGGGTGGGCAAGGTGGCAGCTGGTGGAGTGGAGTGTCCCACATTTGCATGCAGATAAACCAGGAGGAACATCTGGGGAGCCTGACAGACCATAAAACCCAGGGCCCCAGCGTGGGGAAATAAAGCCTCAAACCTCTGACTGAAAACATCTGTGGGGGTTGAGGTGGCAGGAGAAACTCCCAGCCTTACAGGAGAGTTCGTTGGAGAGACCCACAGGGTCCTAGAATGTACACAAACCCACCCACCTGGGAATCAGCACCAGAAGGGCCCAATTTGCTTGTGAGTAGCAGCAGAAGTGACTGAAAGCCAGCCAAGAGCTGAGCAAGCAGCATTGTTCCCTCTTGGATCCCTCCCCCACATACAGTACCACAACACAGTGACATGGGTTACCTCACCCTGGTGAACACCTAAGGCTTCGTCCCTTACTACATAACAGTTGTGCCAAGACAAAAATATATGGCCCAAACGAAAGAACAGATCAAAGCTCCAGAAAAAAAAAAAAAAACTAAGTGACGAAGAGATAGCCAACCTCTCAGATGCACAGTTCAAAACACTGGTAATCACGATGCTTACAGAAATGGCTGAGTATGGTTGCAAAATAAAGGAAAAAGTGAAGGCAATGAAAAGTGAAATAAAGGAAAATGTACAGGGAAACAACAGGGATGGGAAGGAAACTGGGATGCAGATCAATGATTTGGACCAGAAGGAAGAAATAAACATTCAGCCAGAAGAGAATGAAGAAACAAGAATTCCAAAAAATGAGGAGAGGCTTATGAATCATAGGGGTTCCAGAAAGAGAAAAGGAAGAGCAAGAAACTGAAAATTTACTCGAACAAATAATGAAGGCAAACATCCCCAATCTGGCAAAGGAAATACACTTCCAGGAAGTCCAGGAAGCTCAGTGAGTCCCAAAGATATTGGACCCAAGGAGGAACACACAAAGGCACATCATAATTAAGTTACTCAAGATTAAAGATAAGGAGAAAATCTTAAAAGCAGCAAAAGGAGACAGTTACCTACAAAGAAGTGTCCATAAGGTTATCAGCTGATTTCTCAAAAGAAACCTTGCAGGCAAGAATGGGCTGGAAAGAAATATTCAAAGTCATGAAGGGCAAGGACCTACATCCAAGATGACTCTATCCAGCAAAGCTCTCATTTACAATGGAAGGGCAGATAAAGTGCTTCCCAGATAAGGTCAAGTTAAAGGAGTTCAGCATTACCAAGCCCTTATTATATGAAATGTCAAACGGACTTATCTAAGAAAAAGAAGATAAAAAATATGAACAGTTAAATGACAACACACTCACAACTATCAACAACTGAACCTAAAAAAACAAAAACAAAAACTAAGCAAACAACTAGAACAGGAACAGATTCACAGAAATAGAGATCATATGGAGGGTTATCAGGGGGGATGAGGAGGGGGAAAATGAGGGAAAGGTACAGAAAATAAGAAGCATAAATGGTAGGTACAAAATAAACAGGGGGGGGTAAGAATAGTATGGGAAATGCAGAATCCAAAAAGCTTACATGTATGGCCCATGGACATGAACTAAGGTGGGGGGAAGCTGGTGGGAGATACAGTACAGGGTAGAGGGGAATAAAGGGGAGAAAAAATAGAACTGTTATAGCATAATCAATAAAATATATTAAAATATAAAAAATAAAACTTGCTGATAACTTTCTATAACTATATGGAACTGTCCATGCTTTAATAACATAGGAAAATTTGAGGTTTATACAGGATATCCCCACAGATTTTTTTCCCTGTGAGGTGTCCTAGCTTATCCTAAAAGAAGCTATATTTGATGCTTAACAATCTAATTAAACTTATATTTTAAACCTTGAAATTGTTTTGGTACCCTTAGAAAACATCACATTTTTTCTTTTCTCAAAACCTAACTGATACTTATATTTAAATCAAATATTTCCATGTTTTTTCCAAAGGAGAACCTATTTATCTATTTATCAGTCTCATTTAGGTGTATGCACTTAGGACCACAGTAACACATGACTACTTCAGTTGGAGGAAGCTAACAAAGCAAGTGAGTGGCTTGGAGAGAGGACACTGGTGGTGGCACAACTAGAGCACTGAGGCCCCAAGTCCGGAGGGAGAAAAGTGCCGGCAAATTCAGGCTGACCTGTTCTACCTCCTGGAAATGGTTGGGTCTGACAATGACAGACTCCTTGTAGTGTGTCTCTGGTTCAGGATCAGACACTTTGCTACTTCTACCATAAATTATATAACAATAAATTATAAGAAAGTTCAAACTAATTTATAAGAACTCTTACTTTGTATAACAAAGCAAATCCCTCATATACACTTCACACCGAACAGTTACCCTTCAAAAAAAGACTCACTGAAATATTTAGCATTGGCTACCTATTACATATAATGGTAAGAGAACACCTTTCTCTAAAGGAGCTATACCTTAATGAAAACAATGTAAACAGGTAGGTTTTTTCCCATATGCTTGTGTGAAGATCATACTATAAAAAGAAATAGTGGTCCAGATGGATTAGTAAAGAAGAAAATAAAAACCTATAGTTCACTACTGTTTATTTATACTAAACATACTTTCGATCTTTCATATAATAAAGCCATAGGTCCTGACATTGTGTATTCTGTGTGAAATTCTATGTAAAGTTACAGAATTATTCACTAGGCGGATTTGGAGCTGAATCATGCAAGATAATGCTGGGATTTTAAGACATTAATAAGGAGTTCATCAAAGCAGACCAGGCAGTGGTGATTGGTACTCATTTTCAAAGCTCTTCCACTATTTAGTTTTGAAATTTAAGGTCCTTCATGTAAAAGCCATTGGTCATTTGGGAAAGAGCTAGAATACTTACATGTGTTCTTTCAGAATCAGAGGGACTTGCTTAATTGACATCGCAATGAAAAATGCTGATTAAACATGACACAGCTGAAAATACAATGTATATTTGAGCATGACTTACTGCTTCTCTGTAATTATCAACATAATTCTTAGTTTATATTGGAACCCCACTCTCTAAGAAAGATATTCTGTGGTTAAAAGTTGCCTAGTGTTCAGGGAGTTTAATTTTTTAATAATGAATACTAGCTTTACAAATTTTTCCTTACTGAGCAATAGCATGATTCAATTACCTATAATATATCAATACTATAAATCAACTCATAAGGAAAGTTTTCTAATAAAGCAGAAATATCTGTATTCTGTACAGATTTCTAAGTTAAAGAGATAGCAATCATAAAAAAGAAAATTATATCCTTGCAATTTAATGAAGATCACAATTTGCTATTAAAAGTTATTCATAGATAAGTAACTAAACCCCTTTACCTTATAAATATCCAAAAATCCACACTGGTGATCAAATCTGGTATACAGTTCGTTCAGCATGCTGATCACCTGCATGGGGGTACACTGAGCACAGATGGCCGTGAAGCCCACAATGTCCGAGAAGAGCATGGTGACATCATCAAACTTTCTGGCCTGCACTTGCTGCCCTTGCCACAATTGTTGGGCTACGTCGCCAGGGAAAATAGAATATAGGAGATCCACTGTCTTCTTTTTCTCTTCTTCCAGTGCCTGGTGAGTTCTTTCTAAAGTTGCCTTTAGTTTATCCATCCTCTTCTTCAAGCCATCTTGAGCCTTTGCCTGCTCACCAACCAAAATGACATCTCGGGTGGCATCGTGGATAGGGATGTCTGAGAGATGCAGTCCCCGGCCCATGAGCTCATCCAACTTGTCCACACATGGAGAGCCCAAGAACAAAATGGAGTTTGATTCTGGGACATGGATCATTTGTCCTTTGACTTCCATCACCTGCAAAATTAACATGGAATTTTGATCAGTGCTCTTCACATAAGAGACTCACAAAAATTTGTTATCTGATTAAGGGGAGGAACAAGAAGTGTTTTATTAGCCA
>VMDR010024755.1:0-14846 GCA_007922815.1 Macrotus californicus | reverse complement strand
TTGTTTAATATGTATTTATTGTTTATCCCTAACTAGATTGTAGACTCCTTGGAGGCAGAGGCTAGTGTATTCAATTTTATTTACCTTTATTTTAATGCACAGTAAAATGTTTTGTGTACAATAGGTGCTTAATAAGTACTTAGTAGTTGACCTTATAACCCTCAAATATTGTATGGGCTATTCTATTCTTACGATAAATTTAAGTTTTCCCTTGGCACAGACTATGTAATCATAAAGAACTATGATGATCTTCAGTTAATATTTGTGGCGATATGCTATGTATATACACCTGGAGGAATGGTGCTCTAAAACTCTGGATCTTTTATTCTTCAAGGTTTTGGAAAGGGAAGTTTTTTGGTCAGTTGTTAGTTTGGTTATCTAAAAAATTGTCCTAGAACATATCCTTTCTTCTCTGTTTACAGTGTAATGACTAACTTCTTATTAGGCAATGTAACTTACAGCCTGAGTTAGAGGATATTTGTTCTAAAATAATAATGGTAAACTCTAAATCTACAAGTAGAGAGCAAAGGTGAAACGTACATAAGCTTGTCTGAGGCCCGTAGACCTCTTAAAAACAGTGTTGAATGCTAGAGAAAGAGTTAAAACTGTTTACTACTATCCCATCAGGATTTCTATATACTTTGAACTCTTAATTGAATTGGTTGTTGTGATATTATTTCATGTCCTCAATAAAATTTACATTTGTTGACTTGGGATCATATAATTATAATACTTAAAAAAATTTTTTTTTAACTGATTGAGTCGTATACTTGCCAGAGGGCTACAGCTAGTTCCTGTGCCATTATATTTTGGTTCCCTGTGGAATGGCCAAAGTTGCCCTGATGTACTGCCAAGTACCATGTGCTGAGAGCTTAGAGAGTCCCTGAGAGTGATGCCAATCATCATCAAAAAGCATTTTTTAAGCACCTATCTATACATGGTTCTGTCCTAGGCATTGTACAAAACGAGTTAAACAGACATGGCCCCTGCCCCCTGGGAGTTTTCAATCTAAGATGATGCTGACATGGCCAGACATAAAGGATATTGAGACAACTGAACAAACATTGAACAAGAACATAAAGTACTAACATTATGCACAAGCAAAGGGGTAAGTGCATTTTGTGGGATAGTATGTACAGGAAGCCCCTTGGGACATGAACAGGGTGGGGTAGAGCAATTACGCCAAGT
Organism: Macrotus californicus; assembly: GCA_007922815.1. Lineage (NCBI taxonomy): Eukaryota > Metazoa > Chordata > Mammalia > Chiroptera > Phyllostomidae > Macrotus > Macrotus californicus. Next base: position 13,658 of record VMDR010024755.1, on the reverse strand, counting down.
TAGGTCAGTTTTCATTGGGCACTTGGGTTTGCATACAGACTTACTTAAAATAGAGACAGTACATTCCAGAAACAGAGCCACACAAAGAAGAGCTGGAGCAAGAAGAGAAGTTTAAAAGTATATTGTTGGACTCTTGGTGGTCTCTAAGACTTGCAGTTCTGGACGGTTCTTAATCCGAAAGTGGGGTTGATGTTTTGACTTAACAAGTTGGCATTTGAGTTGGGTCTAGGGCACAATAGTTTGGTGCAAAGAAAAAAGCCCCATAACATGGAAACTTGAGTAGCTTCTGCAAGCAATCTATGTGCTTGTTCATTGTCTTTTATAAAACATTGGCCACTTAACAGAAACCTTGTGGTTCATGGGAGCTGTAATCTTAGGTTATCATATAAAGTGCCTAAAAATGCTCATTAAATTATGTTCTGTGTTATAAACTATAGCACTCGTAACATAGAAATTATTTTTCAAAGATCCATATTTTTGAGGATACCTTTCTATCTCTGAGAAAGGTCCCAGGAATTCCAGGTAGTATTATAAACAGTACCAGCAGATGTTGAATGCTAAGTATCGCTTGCCTTTCATTTTATTAATTTCTTGTCTTCCAAGATAATGCCTTTAACACCATTCATACATATAGACTTGAATTTAAATCACAGCTGCAGCAAATCTACATTTTTAGTGTCTGCCAGATAAAACTCATTACTTCTTTTTCACTGGACATGGACTTAGGAGTTTCCCCAATAGTTCTCAGCTCACTATTTGATTTCAATTAAATGTGAAATGTGAAGATGTGAATTTACCCAAAATATTAAGGTGGTGGGTTTTTTGTTTTTACAAAAGCTTTTTTATTGTACAAAAGAACTCACAACAGATTCCCTTTAAATTGCCATCCACTGTTTAAATACAGTACTATCAAAAACATAAGTGGCGAATCCCACTGACACATTAAAAATTTAATAATGCCTTTTTAAAGTATTGAACCCTTTTTATGCCCTGACATATTTAACTTGCAAGGTGCATTTATTCACACTTCCGTCCCATTAGAATTGAGGGCTAGAGTCTTGCCTTGCCTCACTTCCTATAATTCTTTTTACTATAACCTGACAGTAAGAATCTAGCAGCTATCACTGTTTTCTTTTTGTGATGCAAGCCATGGGATACTAGCTCAGGATAAGCTTCCTGATAGCAGGGGTGTGATTCAGGGAGTCACCCAGGGACTGCAGTGGTGGTTCTCACTCACCAAATAGCTGGTCTGAATCATCTTTAGTTCTCAGAAATAACCTCCTCTGGGTGGCACCTTTATTACTCTAATGGTATATATACCACTGGACATTTAATCTTTTAATTATGCAACTAATCTTGGACTGGTCTATCTGGAAGAGCCTTGAGTAGTTTAGACAAAATAAACTTAAAAGCCTAGACAGAATTTTGTCAAAAACACTAGAATTAGGGACCACAGAATTCAGCCAGTGTTGTGATTTAATCCAGCGTATCTTTTCTATATGACCCAAAGGGTTAGCAGAAAACTTCCAAAATGAAGAGTGAGGATTTTGTTTGTTTTTGTTTGTACAAAAAGAATTCACACCTAAGTGATTCAGGAAGACAATTGAAAATGGAGCTAATTTTGTTAGAACTGTCTGAGATCTTTAAAGGAAAGATAATTCGAACATCTCTAGATTATCCATGTTCATGATAGAGAAAATAGGTAATGATGGATTACTTTCAGGAATTCTATTTTCGTCCAAATTTTTCATCAGTTAATTTTTTTAGAACTTAACTTGCTTCATCAGTAGATGCTTCCAAGCACCATGTAGAAAAGAGGAGGGGAAGAAGGCACATTGGAAGCATGTAACATACCTCTGTCCATTTAAATTCTGATTCTGACGGGTAGGAAATAGTCTTGTAACTTGGGCTCAGTACAGGACAATGAAAAAGCAAGACCTAAAGGGTTCCTTTTTGGAGCTTTTGTTCTAGTTCAGGACTCAGCAAAATTTTTTCTGTTAAAAAAAGTATTTTAGGCTCTGGCCAGTGGGCCACAGTTTCCAAGCCCTGTTCTATATGTGGAAAGAGAGTAAGTAAATTAGAGTATGTTAGGTGCTAAGTGCTTCGGGAAGAAGAAAACTAGAGCCGAGTGATCAAATAGAGAGTATAGTGACGTATAAGTTGGCAGTGTGGGCCTGAGATCAAGAAGAGGAGCCAGCAAAGGAGACTGAAAAGTTAGTGGCTAGTGAAGTGGAAAGAAAGCGAAGAGATATCCTGCTAATGTAATGAAGAACCATGTAGTAGGAAGAAGGGAAATCTGTGTCAGACATTGCTGATAGGCCGAACGAGAAGAAAGCTGAGACTAGATTTAGCAATGCATAGGTCGTTGGTGACCTTAATGAGCAGTTTTGTGGAGTAGGTTCAAGAGAGAACTGAATGAGAGCAAGAGTGAAAACAGTAAGTTTTTTGAGGAATTTTGTTGTAAAAGGAGCAAAGAAATGGAGCAGTTGGGGGAAAAGGATCAAGTGAAGAGTTTAAGATAGAAGAAATAATGGCGTTTGTTTGGAAATCGTCCAAAGAGCAGAAGAGAATTGCTGGAGCTGTGGGTCTGAGTGGCGAGGAGATGGGATCTGAGAGATGAGTGCATGTGCTACAGAGTCTGGTGGTTCTCATATGGCTTCTTCAGTTTCTGAGTAAGAATTATCAGTAGAGAATAGGAGAGTTGAAGCGTTGTCTTTAAATGTTAGTACCAACATTTGAGGGATCTTTGGTGACTCACCGTAATGACTTACTGTGCCTTCTGAGGTAGTTATGAACTTAACCCAGCAAATGTGCATATTTTAAGGATTAAGCCCTACTTTATGAGATTGAATAATGATGCGTGTAATGCCTGTGGCACAGCCTAGTACCATGTAGACATTTAAGAAATGCTGTTGTTAGAGTTTGTAGAGTCGATATACCCTGAACTAGGCTTACTTCATCTATTTGGTCTCAAAAGATATCTTGTCAGTTTTAAATGTTGTATAAGTTGAAATTTGACAGTAGTAAATATTGTCAAAGTGAATATGCTAAATTTAAATCGTAGGTTGTTTGATGTCTCTCCAAATGTTCTTTCCACTTCACAGTGTGGTGTCTCCTGCTACAGAAACTAGTGATATTACTGGCTCCAATGATCAGGGGGAAGTATTGACCAGAAGTTCTGTAGATGAATGCTTATTCTTATATGTTTATTTTATCATCATATTGCTATGTTAATTTCTTTATACAATGAAATAAATTGTTTTTATGTGTAGCATCTTCCTGTAGATTGTTAGCCCCCAGAAGGTAGGTAAAAACACTTACACATTTCTAAGAAAGTATTTCAAATAATAGGCTGTATATAGCAGGTATTCAACAAATATAATTATGATTATTAAATCAAGGTGATATAATCCTTTGATTAAACTTAGATATTCAGTTCTTTAGGCCCTTCCACTGTTCTGGAAAATTCTGGAGCTAAATTATATTATTGGGCTAACTGGCAGTTAATTAGAATACTTCCAAATGTAGCTATTCCAAATAAATTCCAGAGGGAGGTAATAGCGAAATTTCACAGTTAAGCACATAATAATAGAAGCATAATTGGCACACACAGCTGTTGGAATGCCATAAAAACTGGTATTGTGATCATTAAAAGAAGCTTGTTGGAGAATAATACTCAACTAATTATGGCATATTGGAAATCAAAATAAGATAGATTGACTTTATGTAACTACAAGAAAATAGGCTTGGTTACTTTCACACACTGTTCCAAGGAAGTAATGAGTGAAGTCAAAGAAGTGATATTCTTACCAAGTATTAGAGAATTTAATTATGACTAGGAACTATTTGGGAAGGGCAGGCTGAAAAGGCCATTTCATTCTGTAGTTGTCAGTGTGATTAACAGAAGTGAGAGAACTATTTCTTTTATAAGAAGCAACTGTGTTTGAGGTTTTAATCTTAGGTTTATTGATACAGAAAAATATTTAAAGAGGCAATTTTTTTTTAATTGAGGAAGTAAAACTTAGCTATTCATGCAAATTCTAAACCTCTTCAAATCTAGGGTTCCATCACACTTATAACAATATTTCTAAACATCAAAACAACCAACCTCATTAAGATATTTTAGATCTTTGGGAAATATTGAATAAGTCATTTTTAAAAGCCTGTCTTGTGATGAAACTTTATTTTCTTTGTCTCATAGGTCCCGTTGTTTACGTCTTAGATCTTGCAGACAGACTGATCTCAAAAGCCTGCCCATTTGCTGCAGCGGGAATAATGGTTGGCTCTATCTACTGGACAGCTGTGACCTACGGAGCGGTGACAGTGATGCAGGTTCACTATTTAACTCTGTTCAGTTATATCGCTTCTACTGTGATGATCTGTGAAACAGACTTGGTTAGGAGTTTTAAAATTTATTTTGGACAGTAGCATTTTCATGACCTAAAAATAGTTTACAAAAAGCTACTTGGTGAAAAGTCTTCTTACTCCTGTTCTTTATTTGCCCAAGTTCTCCTTACCTCCCCAGGTAGCCACTATTATTAATTTCATATATAGTCTTCCAGACTTTCTTTGTGCATATGCGAGAAAACATAAATATTGGGTTGCCCAAAAAGTCCGTTTTTCCCATACAATAGCTCTAGTAGCGCTTAGTTGTCTTTAACTTCACTCAGAACAATTTTGGTAGATTGTATTGTGACAGCTGTCGTATCAGTGTGCTTTTTTTTTAAACCTATTAAAATTGGTGAACTTTTGTGCAGCCATTTTATATTAAAGATGGAAGAAAATACACATTTTCAGCATATTATGCTTTGTTATTTCAAAGAAGGTAAAAATGCAGCTGAAACACAAGAAAAGATTTGTACAGTGGATGGAGAAGGTGCTGTGGACATGTCCAAAGTGGTTTGCAAAGTTTCTTGGTACTGTTGGTGTTGTGGCCAAATAGTTCTTTGCTGTGGGGCTGTCTTGTGCATTGGAAGGTGTTTAGCAGCACCCTGGCCTCTACCCACTAGAAGCCAATAGTAGGAGGTAGCCAACATACTCAAAATATCCAAACCAATGAAGTTATTGGTGAAAATGAAAAGTGTGTCTTTCATTTTATGGAAAAAAACATAATGGACTTTTTGGCCAACTCAGTGTGTTCACACACACACACACACACATTTTTTTTTAGCCCGAAAGAAGCATTTTGGAGCTTTATCCCTCATATCAATTAGCTTATGGTAAAATTAGTTTTATTTTTTATCATTTCACTAATAGAAACTGTCAATACCATGAAAGTGAGGACTTACTGTATGTGTAATATTCCAAAAATTGCACATAGCCTGTCTGTGCCAGCATTCATAGTAAGCAGTCTTTCTGGTTGCTCCATGAATAGTCATGGTGAGATAGTTTCGCAAGGCTTTTCATAAAATGTTGGTGCCACCCCAGAAATCTGGATAATAGTCACTGGAATGAATCACAAATAGTACATTATCATTTGTCATGAGTGTAGTGGATAAAGGTGGAGAACCACTAACTTGGAAAAAGATTTCATTTCCTTAACCTGATTTGTTATGCAGGCTCCTCCACAGTCGTACTTCATTCGGCTTTGATAGCCTGCTGGGCTGTCTCCCCCAGCCCATCCTTACGTCATTTAGTTTTCTTTACCTCTCTTCTCTGGGTTCTGTCACCTCCCTGCCTAGGCCCTATACTTGCAGCTCCCTCTCTACTAACCCAAATCCAGACCCACTTTTCCTTCTTGAAACTTACTGGGCAACTCCTGCCCACTGTGATTTCTTTTTTCTCTGCATTAGTGACATTTTTTTATTCCTCAAATGACAGCTACTTTTGTGCCAACCAAATGGTATTTCTTATATAGATTATTTAACTTTTCCTGTATTCAGGTCTTACTTTTCCTATTAGAAGTTAATTCGCTTGAGAGTAGAAACTATCTTATTTATACTTAGGCATTCCTGTATAGCATATGCATAGAGACTAACACTTAACAGGCTTTCATAATACATTGATTTTTTTTATATGATCTGTTCCATCAGGTATAACTGGTTTGTTCGGTTGATTATATTCTCTGCAATAATTTGTTTCACTCCAGTAATAAGTATCAGTATATCATTAGATCAAAGAAGTTCAGGACGATTCACTAGTACTGACAAAGACATGAAAACTTAGAGCACATTATACATTATTTAATGTACAAATACATTACAGGTGTATATTTGTTGCAGATGAGGAAACTAAGGCCCTCTGAGAATGATTTCTCTTAAGACCTAATTGACTGTAGGAAATGAGACTGCTCTTCCTGAAAAGACTTTAGACTAACTCAATCTTAAAAGAATTTTTATAATTAATGGAACACTTCAACAACACTGGATCCAATTAGGAATATAGTTTGTATCCTTTAAAAACGGCTACCAATTGTATCCTGGCATTTTACCCTGAACAATATTGGTATGATTCCATCAAAAAGTTAACACTGGGTGAGGTCTGCATAAAATATGAAACAGATTGAAAGCTCTGATCCCCAGCCTCAAGGAATGTAGCCCAAGGCAAAGTGTACATAAATGAACTGGAGAACAGTTACAAGGTTATATAAGCAAATTGAAGAGTATAGAAGATTCATTCCATAAGCAGTATTTTACTTCAGTAAAAATGAAAAATCACTTGAAGTTATGAAAAAGGTAAATCTTACACTGGCCCTTGAAGGAAGTAACGTGGATTGGAAGAGGGAAGACATGACACAAGCACAGAGACAAAAGTGAACACAATGGTTGATGGTGACAATAGAGGAAAAGACCTAAAATGATAACACGTATTTATTAGGTGTTACCATTTAGAAGTAACCTTTGCATGTGTTGTCTCACAGGAAAAGATTTTTAGTTTTTAGCTCAGAAACGAGAGAGATCAGCTGTGGACGATGGGTAGCACTGTGTGTGATCTGAGAGTATTAGGAAACTCTTCCTTACCTGAGATATTTTAGGGAATGTGCCCCACATACCATCAGAAGTATTTAGGGCTTTCTTTTGAGCACTTTACTGTGTTTTTTTTTTTTTTTCTTTTGTTCTCTAACTGCTATAAAGTAAATCAGATTAAGGAATCAGACAACTATTCTTTCCCTATTTATAACCCCTTTTTTTATGAACCAGTCTTAGGTTCAATCTCTGTTCATTGTGAGGAACTTAAATAGGAACTTCTAGTTACATTTTTATTGAACAGACAACACAATAGTTCACTCTTTTCCCCACAGTACTGAGCTGAAGACCCTTCAGGCACTGATGCATTTAATCCTTGCAACAATCTTGTGGTGTAGATACCATCAGTTATTTCTAGTTTACAGGTTCAAAGAGTTTTACATGTCCAGTACCACACAGCAAGGAAGAGGCATTAAGACTCCTATCCCTAATCTTGGGCTCCTTCAGTGAAACCTGGTTCCAGAGGCAGCTGGAACATTTTATCCTAGAACAGTGGAACCTTAATATCTAACCTAGTTCCACTTTTGCATCTAATATAAAGACAACCCCCATAAGAACTATCCATTCTTAATTACACTACAATTAATTATCCTAAATTCTAACTAAGAAAACCTATTAGTTCATCACTGTTCCATCCTCCCATTTAAAGGTAGGGTTCTAACAGGCAGTGCTTTAAAAGATCAGGCCTTCGTTAAAACTCTTAGCCTTTCAGCATTGGTGAACTGTAGGGTTAGCTGGATATGAAGGTCTAGCTTTTAGCTCTGAAACAAAACCTATAATTCTGTAGGCTTTTATTTTATACGTAGATAATAAACTCATAGAAAATTTCCTGCCCTGGCTGGTGTGGCTCAGTGGATTGAGTGCCAGCCTGCAAACCAAGGGGTCGCTGGTTGGATTCCCAGTCAGGGCACATGCCTGGGTTGTGGGCCAGGCCCCAGCAGGGGGCACTCGAGAGGCAACCACACATTGATGATTCTCTCCCTCTCTTTCTACCTCCCTTCCCCTCTGTCTAAAAATAAATAAATAAAATTTTTGTTTAAAAAGTTCCTAAGGAACTTCTAAGTTCCTAAATCTCACTCTAGAATTGAAGTCTTAAAAATAATGTCTATATTTTTTAATTTTATTTTTCAATTAACGGTTTACACTTGGTGTTATTTTTATTAGTTTCAGGTGTACAGCATAGTGATTACACAATCATATACTTTACAAATTTTCCCCTCTGATATTTCCAGTACCCACCTGGCACTATACCTAACTATGTATAACAGTATTACTGACTATACTCCCTATGTTGTACTTGACGTGACTGACGTGTAACTACCAATTTGTACTTCTTAATTCTTACACCTTTTTTACTCAGTCCCCCCCGTCTGGCAGTCATCAGTTGTTCTATACCTATGAGTCTGTTTCAAAAAAATAATCTGTTTTTAAATCTTGCAGCATAAAACCAAAACCATATACATGATCATACACAAAGTTTGCTGTTTTTGTATTGACCAAAGTTAAATGAGCCTCATTGCTTAATTTACCTTTCATTTATTGCCCTTGATTCTGACAGTAGCAGTAGTGTGCTACAGGTTATACTATTCTATTTTCTTTACAGCATTTGTATTTGCCCACTTGTCTGATTTGACTGTCTCTCACCTCCAGGACACATCCCGTTAGCTCACTATTTAATCCCCAGCACCACGGCCTGTGTCTCGCACATAATCAGAGCTCAGTTGAATGAAGGAATGTATGTGGGTGAGCATGTGTGGTGAGCCTGAGCACAAAGCCTCTCTCCACTTTGGCTGTAACAAACGGGACGATGGGCCTTTGCTCATTTGCCCTGTTTTCTTTTTTGTTTCCTCATTCTTAGACACCTGGTTGTGAAGTTTTAACTACTGTCCATGAGAAATAAACTTCCCCTTATTGTAGTCCATACCTGAATATTCACTCTGCTTTGTATTTCTAAACCCTAAATTCTAAACAGAATAACCTAGCAAAGGAATTTTCAAATGTTTGCTACCACTTTAAGAGATAATAAAGTGATATAAAAATGGAATATCCTGGAAAAGCATTATAGATAAAGACAGCCTACTTTTGCCAACCAGTGTGGGATTAGGGTTTGAAATATTGTGAGCCAGACCATTTCACTTATGGGCAACTCAGAATGATCGCCCTTCACATGGCAATGTGTGAAGTTAAGTTTCTACCTGAAGTTTCTACCTGAAGACACTGAAGAGTATCAGGTACTGATGCTGTGGTTTATGACCATTTGGTAGAGGCTGGCCTCCTGCCCTTTAATGTTACATCTTGGTTAGATAAGTTAGCCGAGTACAGGTTTGGGCTATATCCCTGACTGAAATTTTAAAAGCACCCATTTTTGTCCTCGTCACATACTTTTATAAGACATTTCTACCTGGATTAAGTCTATTTTCCAGAATTTCAATTTGCCCTGATCATTCTCAGCTTGACCTTATTTCATACCTCCTTGTAGTCCATCCACCTAAAAAATTATGCTGTAATAGCGGACAGAAAGAGCGTCTTGGTTTTGAAAAATATCTCATGAGCTTGTTTTCTGAGTGTGTATTATCCCTTACAACTTCTAGTCTTCCCTACCTTCTGTCCTTGCCCTCCTTGCCTGCCCTTCCTTCTTCTGCCCTCCTTCCAATCAAAAGTGTAGACAGGTCCTTTCTAACCCTTGTTCCTGCCCAGTCCTCACTGTGGTCCGTAAAGCTGTATAGCGTCCTTCCAGTAGAGCCCTCCTCTCAAGCCGTTGCCTCACTGTGTGATGGTGCCTGAGTGAGCTAAAATCTCAGGACTCTGAAGTAGTTTCCTTCCCCTCTCTTAACTGCCAAGAATAATTCTTCAGAAAAATATGTTTAATTTGTGAGTAATTGAAACTTGGGCTAAAGAGAGATCATTTGAGACCCGTGAAAGAGAATTTTCTTGGAAATTGTCTAGTTAAAAATAGGAGGCTCACCTACAAAATGATGCTGTTGAGAGAAGTATAAGGCTAAGTAAGATTAATCAGCAAGTGAAAAGTCTGTAAATTCACAAATACAAATTAATCATGCACTTCTTGCCCTCTGGGATCTAAACCAATTGAGAAATAGCCTAAAGACCCAGATGAGAGGGGACAGATTGTTTTAGCTTCATGACCCTGTCAACAGGGCACTGGAGGGTTCCTGGATTGGAAAAAATGACCAGAACCTGTAGCCAAAACTCCTTACAGCAGTCCCCCAGTCTAGGCCTTGGAATTGCATTTTGGGAGAGTTAGGTGTGTACAGCAGGCATTTAGCCAACCAGAGAGATCTTACTCTGTCCCGGACACCACTGAGTGAGCAGAAAGAGCCAAAGAGAAGTGAGTTTTCAGACCATCTCCTGAAGGCATGTCCTGCCCCTTGGCTGGTTATGCTTACCTCCTAGTAGGAAGAACCGGAAAACAGATGCTCTGCTAGAAGATAAATAGGACCTAAATTAGCCCAGGCAAACCAAATCAATTTGGAAGAATGGAAACAAGAACCAGAAGTCCCCTCCCTTCTATTCAAATATGATCACCCAGACTGGCATAGCTCGGTTGGTTGAGCATTCTGAAAAGCAAAAGGTCTCCAGTTCAATTTCCAGTCAAGGCACATGCCTGGGTTGCAGGCCTCGTCCCTGGTTGGGGTGCGTGCAAGAGGCAACCAGTCAGTGTTTCTCTCCCTGACTTTCTCTCTCCTTTCCTCTATAAGTGAATGAATGAATGCATATATTTAATCAGTGTGAGTCAACCATTTTTAAAGCTTTTGTTCCAATGTAATATGAAATTGGTATTTTCCCCCTTCACTGAGAGACACTACTTACAAATAAATCAGGACTGATAGCTTTCAGCTCATTTTTTTCAACTTTTTATTTCTATATTCTTTTGACATTTAGCATTTCCTCTAAAATGAATAGAGCTTAAGCATGCAACATCCCTTTATTAGATAAGGAAATGATTCTAGCAAATGGTATCTGTTTCACAGGTTGTAGGCCATAAAGAAGGTTTGGATGTAATGGAGAGAGCTGATCCTTTATTCCTTTTAATTGGACTTCCTACTATTCCTGTCATGCTGATATTAGGCAAGATGATTCGCTGGGAGGATTACGTGCTTAGACTATGGCGTAAATACTCAAATAAACTACAAATTTTGAACAGTATATTTCCAGGTAAGGCCCTGAATTGGGGTTGTAACATGCATGCCAGATTAATCTTGTGAAAGAACCCTTGCATGCAAAGATATTGTACCTGTGCTAACTTATTAGCACTAATGCCCTGTTTTTTCTCTCTCTCTAGGAATTGGTTGTCCTGTTCCTCGAATCCCTGCTGAGGCTAATCCTTTAGCAGATCACGTCTCTGCCACTCGAATTTTATGTGGAGCCCTTGTCTTTCCTACTATTGCGACAATAGTTGGTAAACTGATGTTTAGTAGTGTTAACTCTAATTTACAAAGGACAATCTTGGTAAGATGGCTTTAATATTACTTTTTTCAAGTGACTGTACTAAAGAGAAGGAAATATATATGTCTTTAAAAAACCCAAAGGACTGCATCATTTTTCTGTGGCTCCTGTGTCTTAAGCCTGTATTTTACCCTGTCATCCAATAGCAGGAGAAAGGGAAGGATCCACTGCAGCAGTTCTGGCCTTCCAGAACTGCTCTGGTGACTTCTCTCCTGGAATATGCGGGAATCCTCACACCAATCCCCTTTTTTTTTTTAAGATTTTATTTATTGTATTTTTAGACAGAGGGGAAGGGAGGGAGAAAGAGAGGGAAAGAAACATCAATGTGTGGCTGCCTCCTACATGTCCCCCACTGGGGACTTGGCCCACAACCCAGGCATGTGCCCTGACTGGGACTCAAACTGAGGACCCTTTGGTTTGCAGGCCGGCGCTCAGTCGACTGAGCCGCACCAGCCACATTTATCCCTTTTGCCAGCAATATGGTGAAGAGCTTCTGCTCTAGGGTCCAACTACCTGGTTCATTGCCTTGCTGAGAAATTTAAATCAAATTTCTTCTCTGTGCCCATAGAATGAAGATAGTAATGATAGCTACCTCTTTAAACTTATTTTTATTATGTCTCTCTAAATCTGCATTTAAAAAGCTAATTTTCCTTTTTATTTTAGGGTGGAATTGCTTTTGTTGCCATAAAAGGAGCATTCAAGGTTTACTTCAAACAGCAGCAATATTTACGTCAGGCACACCGCAAAATTCTAAATTACCCAGAGCAAGAAGAAGCATAAGACTGTGATGTGTAGTTGTTCTGCAGCTCTCTCATCCTTACGAGTCTGTTGTGTTGTTTTGATCCCATCATTAATGCACAGTAGTGGAGACTTGTGATAAGCTGCTGCTATCGTATTTTTAAGAAATATAATAAAGAAAGCACTTAGGGCCGGGGAAGTCCTCTCAGTAATCACGGAACCTAAGGATGTGATTCGATCTCATTACTCTGTATGTACTTCTTTTACGGCAGTCATCCAAACCATTATCTTAGCATGGCACGTCTGGGCTTTGTTCGTATTTTCTTCAGGCGGAAATGTAAAAATCAACCTGTGCAAATATTGAAAAATGCACATGCCTTTTTTGTACATGTTCATGTTCAGTGTTTTCTTAGAATCAGCAATTCAATGAAGGTACTATGAGGATTTTTCTCACTGGCATAATTTGATTACATGTTATACAAGACTACATGTAATATGAGGAAATGTAAATTAAATTAGTTATAAATAGCAAACCAAAAATGTATGTAAACATTCAAATGATTATCTGAACAAATGCAATTTTGTTGTTTTTCTTAACCCATGTGATGTCCTCCAAAATGTGTAGGGTAAGAGTTCACAGGGCTTCCAGATCACTTTTTCACTATTAAAATTTATTTATATAATGTTGACATCTCATAGTTCATAATGTAATTTTGACTCGTGTAGTCTTAATTACTCTGTGTGTGTGTGTGTGTGTGCGTGTGTGTGTGTGTGAGAGAGAGAGACTGACAAGACATCAGGTCCTTCCATCACTGGAGTAAAATTTTAAATCCATATTTCTAGAAATTAGATCTGCCACATTATAGAAGTTTGAGCACAGAGAATGGTTTGTGAAAAAATAAAGTTATTTTACTCTTCTCGTTCATGGATTCAGTTATTCAGGTATTTGCTGATCACCTGTTGGCCCAGGCACCATGCAGAGTGCTGTGGGTGCAGTGGTGAGCCAGACAGACTCGGTTGCTGGATTTTGATGTGGCTTAGTCTCGTGTCAACAGAGAGAAAGCCAACAGTGGTGAACCGAGGTGAGGCCTTGAGCTCTTTGTTTTGATACCAATCAGTGAGAAGATAATTACGAAAATAAGTCTTGAGTAAACATTGAGGTCATTGTTTTTGGCTTAAGTAAATGTATTATTAAAAACCCCAATACTAATATTTTTAGATTTTAATTGCCTGTCATATTGATGAGGGTAGTACCTTAATCACTGTTTAACTAGTTTTATATTCATTTTTCAAAGGCAATTAATGTATTCTGAGCCATTTTCAATAGTAAGCCTTTTAATGTTGCTCAGCAATCTGAGTGGTCTTGCAGTAATTTTCATTAGTTACAATTACATTTTTAAAATTTAGTTCCAAAAACCTTATTTTCTTGTTTACAGTATCTATTGCATGACAATAATAAACATTTTCCCTTCCTGATAAGTGGCCACTTCT
>VMDR010024754.1:0-14852 GCA_007922815.1 Macrotus californicus | reverse complement strand
TGGAAAGTCGCAGCTGTTCACTCCTACGGTTCTGTGATGTAACGAAGTGGCTGTGTCTCTTACGGATTCTGTTTCAGTGCCAGCGACGCCATCAAAGGAGAAGGGCTGCAGGCAGGCGTGGACTGGCTCCAAGGTACCTCACAGCGCACTGCTCACCTCAGCCCCGTTTCCTCCCCTCCACATTTGTCTTTGCTCACCTCAGCCCCGTTTCCCCCCCTCCACATTTGTCTTTCCTCTTCAACATTTTGTTTTTATTATATCACTCCTTTTTCCCTTGTTTTCATTTGTTTCTGCCTTCAGAAAATGCACTACAGTAAGTATCCAATACCTTGCTCCATTTACTTCTATTACATTTTTCTAAAGGATTTATTGAAATACAGTGTTTGCATTTTTACAGTCAATTACATGACAACTGTAGAAATATTTTTAATTTATAGCAATAAATTTCTCTGAGATCTAGTAATAGAAACACATTGGAAGTTTCGAACAAATTTTAGACCTTACTGTCAATAGCTAAAATAAGTCTGCATGGCATGTATTTTAAGAATGCTTTACTCCATATATATATCTTCATTTATATATAACATGTTTATATAACCTTTAATACTCATGTTTAAAATTGCAGATACTGGTATTTTATTGATGTTTTGTATATTTCAGTTCTATTTGTTATTCATCAAAATACTTATAATACATTGGTACAGGCTTACTGTATCAGGGAATAAATTAAGATACATCATTTCTCCTTCCTTGGCTGGTGTGGCTCAGTGGATTGAGCGCCAACCTGGGAACCAAAAGGTTGCTGGTTCGATTCCCAGTCAGGGCACATTCCTGGGTTGTGGGCCAGGTCCCCAGTAGGGGGCGCACAAGAGGCAACCACACATTGATGTTTCTCTCCCTGTCTTTCTCCCTCCCTTCCCCTCTGTCTAAAAATAAATAAATAAAATCTTTTTAAAAAAAGATACATCATTTTTCTTAAGTTTACATTGTCTGCTAGTTACAGGAACAGCTTGAAGCACAAAGACCCACACAGAGCAGAAGTGAATGAAACTGAGTTCTTTAGGTTCTTATTACAGGCCATGAGGGTCAGACCAAGAACTCTCCGTTTAGAGAACAACTGAGGATCATTCCTATTAGGCATCTCCCTGCTCTGAACAAGGGTGAAGAACAAGACGTTATAAATTCAAGTTTTAGTCTTGTAGTTTCAAGGTAACTACAAGACTAAATTTAATTCTTCTACACTAACCTTTTAATTCCAGTTGTGTGTGATTTTTTTTCCTTCCTCTGTATGTCATGGTGGATCTGTGAACCAGAAAAATATTAATTTATGTATGGGCAAGAGTAGCCTGTTTATCTGTACATTGAAATAATATGGCTTTGATTCAAAGTACTAAATGTATATCTGATAAATATTTTTATATGTTATCAGTAAAATACGGTATTTTAGTTAATTGCACAGACGATTTATTTTTCTCTTTTGTATTTATGTAGTCATCATATTTACCATAAACTGCAAAGAACATTCTAGTCATAATTTTTTTAATCATCCAAGGATATTTTTACTGATTTCAGAGAGAAGGAAGGGGTGGGGGATAGAGAGAGAAACATCAATATGAGAGAGAAACACCAAGTGGTTGCCTCCCCTCTGCACCCTGACTGAGGATCAGACCTGCAGCCTAGGTGTGTGCCCTGATGGGGATCAAACCTGCAGCCTAGGTGTGTGCCCTGACGGGGATCAAACCTGCAGCCTTTTGGTCTGCGGAGACAGAGCTCCAACCAACTGAGCCACCTGGCCAGGGCAAGTCATAATTTTATAATTAAGTGAAACTTAATAATTGAGAACTTCTAGTGGTTCTCAGAGTAACTACTGGAATTTTCCTGTGAACGCACCAACTTAGTTTCATAGACCGTGGTGAGGAAGTGGTCAAAGGGACTGATTCCCACATACAACATGGATGCAGGGGAGCTTTACAGACTAGCGTATCTTCGGCCTTGATTCTTACTTACAAGTGCTTACTGCTCACAGTGAAGATACAGTATGGATCAAACCCTGTAATTGTTCATCGCAAAGTAATTCAAAGCACAATAATCACTAAAAAAAAGGTTGAGAGAGTCATCTGAATTTTACATCGTAGCTCTCTGTTCCCTTTTTTTTTTTGAGGGGGGAGGGAGTACATATTTTGTAACAATGAGGCCACTAGGTATTAGTAACAATCCAGCATCACGGTGCCACTTACCAGCTCTGGTCTGTCACCTGATTTTTGTGTCTCTGACTTTTCTGATTCATTATCTCTGCATCTCATCTCCCCAGTCTTTGCAAAGAGGGTACATAGTTGGAAATATTTTGTGCTCTTGTGTTGCCGTGTGTTTTACATAACTGGTATAGCAGCTCTCTGCGTGGTAAGTTAGTTGTATCCCTGTTTTACGTGGGAGTCACGGAGTAGTATTTAAAAAGCACTTGGGCACTTGAGTCTACCAGATTCGTTCCATGAGCTATTATTAATTAACGTCTTTTATCTTGTGAAGATTAGTTTCTTCATCTGTAAAATTTTAAAAAATAAAATGTCAAAATTGTACGGATTAAATGAAACACTGTATGCGTTAAAATCCCTAGCATAAGAAAACACTCAATACATGTCAAATGCGCCCTTTTACTAAGTGCTCTGTTTAATAAAGAAGTAAACTTTGTACATAGATTAAAAAGTTTATCAGTTTGGGTTTGAATAAGAGATCCTTGGTTCATATTTCTTATGTAATAGTAGCTTGTACTTTGATGCTCCTGTCTCACTGGATTTCAAAAGAGGCAAAAACCCATTTTACAAAATAGATAGCAGTGTGTAGGTGATTTGCCTGTGTCTAAACTAACTTTTAGCTACAAGTTTTTGTGTAAATCTTAACTCTGAAAGATGCTCTGAATTTCTCTCTTCATTTTGCTTCCACAATTCGGAAATTTTCTAGCACGATAAACAAGAAGGCCCCTGGACCAATCTAATCTTATTATTTAGAGTTTAAGATTGAAATTCTAGGGGTAAAATATTAAATGACATGTTTTTGTGCCATGATTCCATTCTTTTTTGTAAGGATTCCCAATGATTACCTATGTATTGCAGCCCAAAAACAAGAATCCCTGAGTAGATTATGAAGTATTCTTAAAAACCAGCAGAGAATGTACAGAAACCATCACAGAGATACAAGTTGTTTTCTAGCTCTGAAACTTTGAAGGAAGTTATTTATAAAAAGAAACCCTCCCATGTGACTAAGGCAACTTACTCATTTTATCACTTTGTCTGTATGGGAAAGGTTAATACTTTCAGATTTTAATGTAGGACTTAAAAACTATTCATATGGTGGTTTCAGAGAAAAAGGATTGAAGACACACTTAGTTTCATCCCCTCCTCAAATCTCACTAAGAATAAAGGGACTTTTGTTTAAAGGCGTTAACCCTCAAAGGCAAAAAGAATAGGACTGACAAAAATGGCAATCAAATTTTGTAAGCTGAATGTCTGATGAATGTTAAATGACTTAACAGGTCATATGGATGCTGAAGGGTGTACCAGACCTAAAGACCTTTCTCTTAACAGAGAAGGCTGAATTCTAAGCTAGCACTGGGGAAAGCTGGAAAGCACCCTAATTTATATTGCAGATCCCCTCAAAGGCTCGATGTTGGTGAAAATTGTAAATCAGATGAGTTGGGGCTGAACAGAAGACACGATCATATATCTGTATTCCAACAGAAGATTAAAGGTCAATTTTCTGCAGAGTCAAACAGCCTATCCAGACTACCACTGTGTGTGGTAGTTCTGAACTGAAAATGACAAGTGACTGAAGTCTTCATACCAAATATTGTAATCCGTTTCTGCCTTCTGCCTCTTTGAGAGGACACTGGCAGGAGGCAGGAAATAGGAAGTCATTTTTGAGGAATCAGACTAGCCTAAGAGAGAAGACCTAGTGGTATTAACATCAGAAATTCCCAAGGAGATGGCTTAGCTAGGTACACTAGAATGAAAACCAGATTTGACAAACCTAGCATACATATCAAAATTCCAGTCAGTTACACAGTGTTTACTCATACATATGGGAAGGTGGCAAAGGATCATCAGGCATATGAAGACAAAAACATGATTGTGGAACATGAACAAACAGAAAAAGTAGGTTAGAGAAAGTGGAATTTATTTAGGGAGAACATTTCAAAAAAGTATCAAAAAGAAAGAATCAGAAACTGAGCTCTTGGAAAATAATAGAATAGTAGAAATGGGAAACTCAATTAAAAGAAGATAAATAGCCCTGGCCAGGTGGTTTGGTTGGTTGGAGCATCATCCTGTACACCAAAACTGCAAGTTCATGGCACATATTGGGTTGGCCAAAAGGTTCATTCAGCTCTTTCCATAAAATAGCTGTAGTAGCACTTAGCTGTCTTCAACTTCATTTGAAACAATTTTATTAGACTATATTATGATAACTGTTATATCAGCGTGCATTTAAAAAAATCAAAATTGGTGAATTTTTGTGCAGCATTTTAACATTGAAGATGGAAGAAAACAAGCAACATTTTCAGCACATTATGGTTTATTATTCCAAGAAAGGTAAAATGCAACTGAAACAGAAAAAGATTTATACAGTGTATGGAGAAGGTGCTGTGACTGATCAAATGTGCCAAAAGTGGTTTGTGAAGTTTCATGATGGAGATTTCTCGCTGAATGATGCGCCACCATCAGGTAGACCAGTTGAAATTGATAACTATCAAATTGAGACATTAACTGAGAAAAATCAACGTTATACCATGCAGGGGATAACCGACACACTCAAAATAGCCAAATCAAGTGTTGAAAATCGTTTTTACCAGCTTGGTTATGTTAATGGCTTTGATGTTTGGGTTCCACATAAGTGAAAAGAACCTTCTTGACCATATTTCCTCATGTGATTCTCTACATAAACACAAGGAAAGTATTCCATTTTTAAAACAAATGGTGACAGGTGATGAAAAGTAGATACTTTACAATAATGTGGGAAGGAAGAGATCGTGGGACAAGTGAAACGAACCACCACCAATGACACTAAAGGCCAGTCTTCATCCAAAGAAGGTGATGTTGTGTATGTGGTGGGATTGGAAGGGAGTCTTGTATTATGAGCTCCTTCCAGAAAACCAAACGATTAATTCCAACAAGTACTGCTCCCAGTTAGACCAGCTGAAAGCAGCATTCAACAAGAAGCGTCCAGAATTAGTCAACAGAAAATGCGTCATCTCCCATCAGGATAACGCAAGACCGCATGCTTCTTTGATGACCAGGCAAAAACTGTTACAGCTTAGCTGGGAAGTTGTGATTCACCTGCTGTGTCCACCAGACATTGCACCTTCAGACTTCCACGTATTTTGGTCTACACAAAATTCTCTTAATGGAGAAACTTTCAATTCCCTGGAAGACTGCCAAAGGCACCTGGAACAGTTCTTTGCTCGAAAAGATAAAAAGTTTTGGGAAGATGAAATCATGAAGTTGCAAGAAAGATGGCAGAAGGTAGTGGAACAAAACATTGAACACATTGTTCAATAAAGTTATTAGTGAAAATGAAAAATGTGTCTCTTATGGATTACTTTAAAACTGAACGAACATTTTGGCCAACCCAATACTTAGGTTGCAGGTTCAATCCCCAGTCAGGGCGTGGAAGGGAGGCAACCGATTGATGTTTCTCTCTCTCTGTCTCTCTACATCTCTCTCTCTGTCTCTGTATTTCCTTTCCTCTCTTTCTAAAATCAATAAAAATATCCTTGGAGGAGGATTTAAAAAAAAAAAAAGAATAAAGGCAGTCTCTCAAAAAGTAGAGCAAAAAGACAAAGGATAAAAAATTAGAAAGAAAAGATAAAAAAGTAAGGGGTCATGTTTAGGAGGCCCAATATCCTAATAGTAGGAATTTCAGAAAGAGAGAACAGAGAAAATAGAGGGGAGAAAAATCATCAAATAAATGATCACACAATATTTTCAAGAACTGAATGATGAGGTTTTAGTTGAAGGGCCTCTTGAGAGCTCAGTGCAGTGGATGAACGTATTCTCACACCAAGGTACATCATGATTAAAGGTCAGCCCTGAAGACCATGGGAGAGTCTGCACACTTCTTCAGAAAAGAGTTTTCATGTAAAGGATAAGGATACAGAATAGCATCATACTTTTCAACAGCAACACCTGGAAGCTGTAACATAGTTGGGCAGTGCCTGGAACAGTCCTGGCACCTATGTTCTCGGCCAGTATCAGTGTGTTGTGACTGTAGAGTGAAGACATCCCCATCCATGTGAAGTCTCAAGAACTTACTTTCTGTTCCCTTTACTACAGTAGACACTGAGAGGTGTGCTCTACAGAAGCAAGGGAATAAACCAAGAAGAAAAAAATAAGGGGTCATGACACAAGTAAACTAGCACAAGAGAGTGATAGTGGAGAGCCTAGAATGACAGTGAAGGACCCCACCTGAAAACAGCTGAGCAAGCACAGAAAACATCTGGTTCAGTTGAGAGAGTTTTGGAACACGAGAGAGACTGGTAAGACTGTGTAACGTGCTTCATAATAATAAAGGCTGAAGCAACGTAGCAGTGGGACTCAAGTAGTGCTAAGCACATTGAAAAGCAGAGAGGCAGGGATGGGGATGAGGAACAGTGAACGCCACGGAGAACAAAACACAGGTGAAGACAGGAAGTCGAACATCGCGCCACTGCTCCCAGCTGTGACTAGCACTTGCCGAGCCGTTAGGAAAATGGGAGTATTGAAAACCTCATGAGGGTTGCAGAGACCAGAACAGGGGTACGTAGGAGCTGAAGCCTCATACTGAGTGTAAGGAACTGATATTTCAATAAGTAATAAAGTATATGATTTAGACATAAAGAGGTAATCACTCAAGAGGGAGTTGGAAGTAGCTGCCCGTGAAGGGGGAAGATGATGAGACGAGGGGCTGCTGGCTTGTACAAGGACTGACAGAGCTGGTTGACAGGCTCTGGGCGTGTACAACTTACATGGAAGTTAAAAACTGTGGTATGAATTGCACTTTTAAAAGAAGTGTGCATTTGTAAATAAACCACAATAAAGTAATTTAAAAAAGTGTGCATAGATTTCTACTGTGTTCTTATAGATTTGCATCGGATTATGTTGAAAAATAGATTTTGCCCTGTAGAGACCGATCATTTCTTGTCTGTTTTTGTTATCAGATCAGATCCAGACTGCGAAGACGTGAAAAGATAGTATTTGGAAATCTCAACAGTTCTCAGTTCAAGGAACATATCTTAAGATGATTTGAATACATTAAATTTTTATAAAGATGTTGGTACATCAAAAAACATTTTATAATCTGCTTGCATTTATGGACACTGAATAAACCTTATAAGAATATAGGACTATAGATATGCTAATCTGGCCATTACTTATATGAAAACAAATCCTCAGAAGGGCTTCCCACACTATCAACTCCTTAGTAAAGGTCTAACTTGATTGTAGTGAGAATGTTTAGTCAGTTAAAATTCATCTCACTATCTCATCATGATTATGATATTTTTAATTTAGTATTTTATTTTTTTAATTATCTTCTAAAAATTAAGTTTATAGTAGGACTGCAGTGTGATTGTGCTAGTGAAAAGGAACTTTAAATATGTATAAGGGACCATAGGTAATGTGATTTAGATTTTTACTGTATGTCACCATCAATAAGTCAAAACGTGATATACCAGCTAATGTGCTTTGTTTATGATGAAAGACTAATGCTGTGTTAATATGGCATTTGGTGTTTTACTGTCAAACATTAGTAAATCTGAGACCAGGTCACGCTGAAGTTATTTATCCAGTGAGTGTGTATTAAACATCTCTCTACCTGTACTAGTCTGGCGTTATCCTACACAATGGTGATACAGAGTAAATAAGATACATTCCTTATCCTCAGAGAACTTAAAATTTAATGAGGCAAAATTTGAGAATCTTAATATATCACATTTAATTTTACTTCATTGGCCAAATGAAAATATTTTATCTTAAGATTAAGAGTTATAAAAATTAATGTGTGATTCTTTAATAATTATAACTGACTGCTTATTTTTTAAAAATTCCCCCAGTTTGCTATAGTACTCTGTTAAAATAGATTTTGACTCACCAAACTTTTTTTCTCTGAGCATAAACTGCTACATAAATGTTCTTTAGAATTTTAGACATATCTCAGGTCCTACAGTAGGAAATTGTGTTCTTCTCACGACTTAATTAGAGACCACTTAGAATTATGAGCTCTAAGTAGAAACTTTGATTTTAAATCAAACACTGGGAAACTATATAGCAGTGGTGGCAATTCTGAAAATTATTGCATCGAAAGAAAAAGTGGAATATTCGGTGTGTAACATCTTAAACATCCTTAGCTGTGAAAATGATTTTTTTAAAAAACAGGCAAAAATAATAAAGATGTGTTATAGTAACTGCAGTTGTCATATGTTTCAGAGACTTGAATGAAATAATTTTAAAGCTACAGTAAAAGTTTTGTAATTTCCTTTCTCATAGTCCTGAAATCCCACTGATTTGGAATTTGGCAAATTGGAAGTTACCCAGGGCATTCCAGTGGTCGAGCATATTAAGCTAGCCTGCCAACCATTTATGAGTTGTTCCGATGAGGGTAAAAAGTGAGACTCAGTGATCGAATTGACTCACATATAAAAGGGACATGATGATGAAAACACTGAATATGATTTAACAAAAAACAAAACAAAACTGGTCTTCCTTAACAATTTTAGGAAGATGCAGAAAGGGGTTAAGAGAATTCAAGTCCTCATCTATTACATGGTAACAATAGCAATAATAATAGTTACCACTCTGATCACTATATTTTGAGCAAGATATATCATATATGTGATTTGGTGTCATTTAATCCTCAGTAGCTTTATGCAGTAGGTTCTATTATTTGGTTTATAGACAAGAAAACTAAGACTTAAAAAGGTTAAGTAATTTGCTGAAGGTCACAGAGCTAGTGAATGGTGGTGCTGGGATTCAGAACCGAACAGTCTGTTTAAAATAGGTGATTGAAGAGACAAGGGTATTACCGATATTAGAAATGTGGAGATACCTGCCATGAAAACAGCTAAAAGGATTGAGAAGTTTCTCACTGTGGAGGGAGACCAGGATTGGAATGGGAGGTTGTCAGAGATAAAGGACTACTGTTTTTTTCTTACTGCTTGTTTTAAGTCTCATCACTTCACATTTTAAATTCCGGACATAAATGACTGATAAAAATAATTATGTTGATACTCAATTAATTAGTATTCTACAAACTATAGGAACTCAGACCTATGCAAATATTTAGGCAAAAAGAAGTACTTTTTCTTTTGTTTTCATGATCTTCAAATCTGGTTTATATTATGTAAGCATACATTCTGACTCTACACTTCATGTCAAGGTTATGCAGAAGCAAGTTGGGCAACAATAGCCACAGGACGCCGTGTAAGTGTATATAAGCTGAGGTGATTGTGTTTGTACTTAACATCATGCAATTAAAATTTATTGCATTATAATGCTCAAGCAGCTGTTTTTTCATGCTTAGACATCACTCTGTAACCAAGCTTAATTTATAAGCTCTGCATTTCAATATAACAGCTCATAAAGTGTTCAGAACTTACCCTATTGTATGTTTTGCATTTAAATATTTATATATGGCCCTATTCAGCTTATGCTTTGTAAATCACAAAAGGGCTGAGTTTTATATATTTCTTTTTCATTTATAGATTGTCTGCTAAAAATTATGACCTGTCTTCTGATTGCTCAAGTTATTTTTTTTCCTTTGGAATTGTTGGCATACCACATTGTAATTTACTCTTGCAAATTCCTAAGACATCCTGCATGTAACTCTGGTATATTTAAAATGTAGTATTTTAACTGATTTTTTATATATTTCTGCTTTCTAATTATTCCTTCTTTTTATTTTTAAAATAACACTGATGTTAAAATTTCACTTAATGGTTATAAAAATAGGTTGTTTATTTCTGTGCCTGGAGAGATATAATGATTGAGAAATGGCTATTGTATTTAATTGACTGCTTCAGGCAACTTACTCCATCTTCATACTGAATCCTCCTTAAGGATGCTTCTGCTGGGGTTTGCGAGGGACTTCCTCGGGACTGACTCTTCCTTCTGATCGCTGGTCTTCAGTGCCGCACGCAGAGGATTTGCCAACTGCAGTGTTACAGTTTTCTGGTGGTTTAGAATGAACCAAGAAGGACACATTAAATCTTTCTCCACATTTTAAGTCACTCAGTAATGCTAGAAGTCATACAGGAATGGTAGGCATTTTGAAAATGTGGTTTGTTTGGGAACATAGTAGTAATAAACATTTTTACAGCTTTTACTGTGTGTCATGCATTTTCTAAGCACTTTACATGGGGCGGGGCAAAAGTAGGTCAACAGTTGTCAGTTTGCAAAGCAGTTTATTCTCATTTGTTAATGACTGCATTATTTTCCACATGGACAACTGTAAACCTGCTATTCCACCTCCTGTATACAGTCATATCTCATTTTATTGCTCTTTGCTTTATTGCCCTTCATAGCTGTTGCATGTTTTACAAATTGCAGGCAAGATCCTACACCAAAGGATTACAACTGACTTTATTGCGATGGTCTGGGTTTCAGTCCACAGTATCTCCAAGGTTTGTATGTATTAATTTGTGTGAACCTCTTAACAGCCTTATGAGGTATATG
Source organism: Macrotus californicus (assembly GCA_007922815.1). NCBI lineage: Eukaryota > Metazoa > Chordata > Mammalia > Chiroptera > Phyllostomidae > Macrotus > Macrotus californicus. Next base: position 4,155 of record VMDR010024754.1, on the reverse strand, counting down.
CTGTATTACAAATCCAGGCTCTGCAAGATTTCCAAGACCTTATATCAGTACATGGCTGTTTCTGTGCACCCCTGAGCTAACGATGTTACATTTTTAAAGCCACCTCATACCCATCTGAACACCACACATAGTTAATCAGAATACTGTTGACTATTTTCACTACGCTGTACTTTACATCCCCATGACTATTCTGTAATAACAAATTTGTACTTCTTAACCCCCTCACCTTTCTGACCCATCCTGACCCCCTACCATCCGGCAGCCATCAAAATGTTCTCTGTATCTGGGTCTGTTTCTCTTCTCCTTGTTTGTTTTTTAGAATCAGTTGTTGACAGGTGTGTATTTATTGCCATTTAATTGTTCATATTTATGAAGAAGAGCCTTTAACATTTCATTTAATACTGGATTGGTGGTGATGAACTCCTCTTTGTCTTGTCAGGGAAGCTCATTGTTGGTCCTTTGATTCTAAATGATGGCTTTGCTATGTAGAGTAATCCTGGTTGGAGGTCCTTGCTTTTCATCACTTTGAATATTCCTTGCCAGTCCCTGCTGGCCTGCAAAGGAATCTGTTCTGTTGAGGAATCAGCCGACAGTCTGATTGGTGCTCCCTTGTGGGTAACTAACCGCTCTCCCCTGCTGCTTCTGAGAGTCTGTCTTTAATCTTTTGCATTTTAATTATGATGTGTCCTGGTGTGGGCCTCAGGCCTCTTTGAGTTCATCTTTGGAACTCTGCGCTTCCTGAATGTGCCTATTTCCTTCACCAGGTTAGGGAAGTTTTGTTATTTTTTTCAAATAGTTTTCAATTTCTTGCTCTCTCCTCCTCCTGGCACCCGCATGATGCAAATGTTGGTACAATTGAAATTGTTCCACAGGCTTCTTTTACTATCCTCATTTTGGTTTTTTTTCAATGTATTTTATTGACTGTGTTATTACAGTTGTGCTATTTTCCCCCCTTTACTCCCCTCCACCCTGAATCCCCCTCCTACCAGCATTCCCCTCCTTAGTTCATATCCATGGTTGTACATATAAGGCCTCTACATTTCCTGTACTATTCTTAACCTCCCCCTATTTTGTACCTACCATTTATGCTTCTTATTTCCTGTACCTTTTCCCCCTCTCTCCCCACCCACTCCCCTGATGATAACCCTCCGTGTGATCTCCATTTCTGTGATTCTGTTCCTGTTCTAGTTGTTTCCTTAGGTTTTTTTTTTTTTTTAGGTTCGGTTGTTGATAGTTGTTGAGTTTGTTGTCATTTTACTATTCATAGTTTTGATCTCCTTTTTCTTAGATAAATCCCTTTAACATTTCATATAATAAGGTCTTGGTGATGATGAACTTCTTTAATTTGACCTTATCTGGGAAGCACTTTGTCTGCTCTCCAATTTTAAACGTTAGCTTTGCTGGATAGAGTAATCTTGGATGTAGGTTCTGGCCTTTCTTGACTTGGAATACTTCTTTCCAGCCCCTTCTTGCCTGCAAGGTTTCTTTTGAGAAATCAGCTGATAGTCTTATGGGAACTTCTTTGTAAGTAATGCTCTCCTTTTCTCTTGCTGCTTTTAAGAATCTCTCCTCATCTTTCATCTTGGGTAATGTAATGATGATGTGCCTTGGTGTGTTCCTCCATGGGTCCAACTTCTTTGGGACTCTCTGAGCTTCCCGGACTTCCTGGAAATCTGTTTCCTTTGCCAGACTGGGGAAGTTCTCTTTCATTATTTGTTCAAATAAGTTTTCAATTTCTTGATCTTCCTCTTGTCCTTCTGACACCCCTATGAGTTGGATGTTGGAATGTTTAAAGATGTCCTGGAGGTTCCTAAACCTCTCCTCATTTTTTTGAATTCTTGTTTCTTCCTTCTGTTCTGGTTAAATGTTTATTTCTTCCTTCTGGTCCAATTGAGTCCAGTTTTCTTCCGGTCACTGTTAGTGCCCTGTGTATCTTCCTTTAGTTCACTTTTCACAGCCTTCACTTTTTCCTCTATTTTGCAATCATACTAAACCAATTTTGTGAGATTCTGATTACCAGTGTTTTGAACTGTGCATCTGACAGGTTGGCTATCTCTTTATCACTTAGTTGTATTTTTTCTGGAGCTTTGATCTGTTCTTTCATTTGGGCCATTTTTTTTTTTTTCTCAACGCACCAGTTATGTAGGAAGGGGTGGAGCCTTCAGTATTCACCAGGGCGGGGCAACCCACATCGCTGCGTTGTGACGCTGTACGTGGGGGAGGGGTCCAAGAGGGAACAGTCGGCTCTCAGCCAGCTTTCTGTCACTTCTTCCACTACCCACCTGCAAATTGGGCCCTTCTGGTGCTGATTCCTGGGTGTGTACGTTCTAGGACCCTGTGGGTCTCTCCAGTGAACTCTCCTGTGAGGCTGGGCATTTCTCCCACCATCTTAACACCCACAGTTTATTTCAGTCAGAGGTTTTGAGTCTTTATATTCCCTGCCCTGAAACCCTGGGTTGCATGGTCTGTCTTGCTCCCCAGTTGTTCCTCCCAACTTATCTGCACGCAAGTGTGGGACCACCCACTCCGCCAGCCGCCGCCTGTCTGGGTCTTCCAGCCACCGCCTTGCTGTGAGTCCTCTCTGCCCCTCCTACCAGTCTGGATGAATGTTTATTTTTTAACTCCTTGGTTGTCAGATTTCCGTACAGTTCGAATTTCAGGCAATACTAGTTTTTTGTTTTAAAATTTGTTGTCCTTTTGGTTGTGCGAGGAGGCACAGTGTATCTACGTATGCCTCCATCTTAGCTGGCTGGGTTCTTTGGTGGGGGGGGTTTTGTTGTTTTGATTGGGTGTTTTTTGCTTCCATATATTCCAAATCACTGATTTACCTCTCAGCTTCATATACTATACTGTTGATTCCCTGTAAATTGTTTTTCCTTTCAGTTAGTGTATCTTTCATTTCTGACTGGTTCTTTTTTATGATTTTCATGTCCTTTTTTATGCCGCCGAAGTTCTCACTAAGTTCATAAGTGTCCGTATAACCAGTGTTTTGAACTCAGCATCTAAGAGATTGCTTGTCTCCATTTTGTTTAGTTGTTTTTCTGGAGTTTTGTTCTGTTCTATCATTTGGGACATGTTTATCTCATTTTGGCAGCTTCCCTCTGTTTGTTTCTATGAATTAGGTAAAGCTGCTACATCTCCAGCTTGGTGGAGTGGCCCTTTGTAGTAGGTGTCCTATAGAGTCCAGTTGTACAGCCTTCCCAATCACCCAAGCTGGGCATAACAGGTATGCCCCTTTATCCAATGTGGGCTTGTACACCCTCCAGTTGTAGTTGAACCTTGTTTGCTATTGGCACATCAGCAGGAGGGATATACCCCAGGTCCATTGGCTGCAAGGACTGGCTCCGACCACCGACCACCATGAGTAATCAGCCGTACAGGGACCTGCTCCCCGCGGAGCAAGACTTATTTCATTGGGGCTGTGGTGCTTGCTGAGTCCACCCCTTGAGAATGTTGCTTGTGGAGGTGATTGGGTGGTGCTTCAACATGGCTAAAGCTGTCCGTGTCCTACCCAGGGCCACACAGCATGCACTGCAAAGTGATCTGCAGGTGGCTGCTACTTGTGCTGGGCTTGGCGGTGCCCAGGAGAGGCAACGGTGCGAACTAAGGCTGGCTGCTGCTAGTACCAGGCATGGGCCCACGTAGTGAGGTGTATGGGGCTCATGGAGGCCAAATGCTAGCGAAGCTCGTGACAAGACAGGCTATTTGTATGGAAAAGGCACTGGAAACAGCTTGAGTAGACCCTCAAGCTGGGTGGGGCAGGCTCAGGGAATTATGAGGGTAAGTCAAACAATGTGAGCCCTGTTGATGGAGTCTCAGTAACGGCACCTGCCGGCCAGCCCAGTAGTGGGAGACGGAGGTTCATCAAAGGAACAGTGACCTCCCCTCCCACCCTGGCTCTTGCCCTGATCCAGACAATTCATTTCCTCTCTGTATGTCCCTGGTGCCTGTCAAGCTGCTGCCCCCATGCTGGAGCTCAGAGGGAGTGTGTCCAAGTAAGTCCCTACTTGGGCCCTTTAAGGGGAACTGCCTGGGACTCCAGAAACTTTCCATCTTACTCAGCCACAATCACCGCTGGCTTTTACAGCCAGAAGTTATGGGGGCTTCTCTTTATGGCACTGGAACCCTGGGCTGGGAGGCCTGGTGTGCAGCTGG
>VMDR010024753.1:0-14840 GCA_007922815.1 Macrotus californicus | reverse complement strand
TTTTCATGTATGTGTTTTTGTTTTTCCAAGAGTCATTTCTTCATGGGGAGCCTGAAGATAATCAATTCTTTTAGTTTTCACATGTCTAAATATGTGTTTATTCTTTCCTCTCTCTTAAATCATAGTGGAATATTTAATTTCAGGTTGGCAGTTACTTCTCTTATTTAACCTGTTCATTGAGTTATTTTTGTTTTGTTTTCAATGTCTATCTTTTTCAGTCCTAGAAATTCTGTTGGGCTGTCTTTCAAATCTTCCTGGTCTTTAAAAATGATGTCTTTTTTCATGTCTGCTAATATCTCTTCCCTTTTTTTATTGCTTTAAAAATATAGGCATCCTTTAAATTCTCTTTCTTGGTGTTGTTTCCTCTTGTGGCGAGTTTATCTGCAACTGGGGGCTTTTGGTGGGAGTCCTTTGAGTCTCCTCTTGTTGAGGCATCTGGATGTGGTGGTTGGATTTTCCCAGGCCACATACTATAAGGTTTCACCTTGTTCAGAACAGCTTTTCTGTCATGGTTTCAATTATGGTGCTCCCAACTACATGAACAGTGTGAATATTAGTTCCACACAGAGATACGGCCCAAACTTGGGATTCTGATTTCTCGCGGATAATCCTTTTACTGCCCAAAGTTCCAGACAGATATCCAGTTTCCTTTTTATGTCTTTGAGCTATGGAGTGAGGCTTTTCTGTTGAGTGTTTCTTTATTACCCCAGCAAGGTCAGGGGGTGGCTTCCCTTCCCAGCCCTCCCATCTCCTACAGCACATACTTTCTTCCAATAACCCCCTCTTCTGAAAAACTCCTGGGCTCTTTGCTTTAGCTCCTACTGTGTTTCTATTATGTTTCTGGTACCTGGGGTTTTCAACTTTAATTTTTCTTAAATTTTCTTCTCAAACATCTGTTTTAGTTTTTAAACAGCACCTCAGTGTGCTTGGTATAAATGGATGGCTTACCATATTTGCTCAGTCCACTCGGTTGATTGTTAGCTCTCTAAATACTTGTGCTAGTGTGAGTATGTAAGGTTACTAGAAGTGGAATGAAGGAGACAGGATAGGAACATTGCAAACTGCATAGAAAGTGTCCACGTGCACACGATGTGGCTGCACGAGCTGACGCTGCCTCTCTAACCACAGGTGCCACTTCCTTCTCTCACCGTCACCCATAATCAGCACTATAGATGGTTTTACTCAGTCTTTAATTTTAACATTTTAATGAACTTTTAAAGAACATCTACTTTTTGTGAACTGCACAGGGTTGGATGTGATAACTACAGAGGATGCCTCCCTGACCTGCACGAGTGTGCTGCCACAGCTGCCCCTCAGTGGGACATGCACGGGGAGCACAAGGTGGCACTGAGCCAGCCTCCTCCACAGGCAGCTCATCACCTGGGAATCCTGCTACCTGGATTCCCAGGTGATGAGCAGGAGTGCTGTCCCCTGTTGAGGAAGAGCAGAAGGTGGGTACAAATGTCCAGGCTGTCTGTGTCAGGGCCCCTGGTTGTCTGGCCCCACAGGCAGAATCCCTGGCAGAGGCTGCCAGAATGCACGTGAGCAAAGTTGTTATCCTTTGTCCTAGACCCAGGCTCTCCGTGTCTTGAAATTGAGATTTCCTGTTCTACCTTTTTTTTTTTTGCTTTTTTTGGGTGTTGACTTTATTTGGCTCTTCAGACTCAGGGAAAGCGGACAGCACTCTACGGGGCTTCACTACCCACCTCACATTCCCTTGCTTTGGAGAGGAAAGCAACTTTGGCAACAGGAACTTACTTCTGCCACAAGTACCTGGGTTTGGAGTTCATTTTGCCTCTCATAAAGAGACTTTTTAAATACTGGGGACTGTGTCAATAAGGAATAGGCTGTGCTAGTTGGTAGTAAGTTGGTTGGTACCGGCGTGGTTTTGCATGACCACTTGAGGGTACAGTGAAGGTGAGCTTGGGAAGAGTGGCTGGACTAGTGGCCTTCCCGTTGCCTTCCAGTCCTGAAGCCTAGCCTGTGCTGGCCACCTCATGTACCCTCAGGGCCCTGGTGTTCCTTCTGGCCAGTCCTCTCTTGTCTGAGGCCTGGGGTTTTGTGGGAGAATTCTCGGCTGTTTTTCTAGGAGGGCTGTGTATGTATGTGTTTCTTGTGTTTTCATAAACTTTGTTTACTGAAGCAAGGCAGGGAAGAACTCAAATTTTCAATGATGCCAGGGATCAACTCTGCACCTGATTTTAGTAAAAATGTTGTAAATGACCAGCTACAATGAAGTTTGAAGATTTTCTGCAGGTTTTTATATTTGTTTGTTTCCTTAGAGACAGGATGATGTAGTGGAAAGAGAAGATTTGGAGTCAGACTGACCCGAATCCTCCTCCAAATCCTCACCACATTCCAGCTGTGTGACTTGATAAAAGTTACTTAGTCTCACTCATCTTTCTTCACCTTCATGAAATAAGGATCCTACCTACCCTCAAGGACTCTTGTGAGGATTTGCAGTGCTTTAAAACACAAGTCTCATCTTATTACTCCCTGCTGAAAAATCCTTTAATGTCATCGTATTTCTTTGGATATATTCAAAATTTACTTTGTGACTTACTAGGTCCAACTCCTCCTCCAGCCTGCCCCTCCCCCCTCCCCACAGCTTTCTGCTCACTCTTAGTGTCAGCCATGTGGTACTCCCTCTTGTCAAGTCCTCTTGTGTGTGCCCTTGAGCCTTGGAACATGCCCTTTCTGTGCCTGCAAGCTTTTGCTCCCTCTGTTGACTGGGCAAGTTCCTACCCATTCTTTAGGCCTCAGTGTAGACATCACACCTCCCCTGCAAGGCCTTCCCAGCAGTCCCCTACCCCAGGCCTTTCAGAAGCCCACTTTTCATGTACAGCCTCCTCTTTGAGCACACGTGCCCCTGGAAATGCTGTTGTTTAATATTTGCCTCCTCCATAGATGAAGGAGGCCCATGAAGGCAGGAGCAGTGTCTCTCTTGTTCACTCTACACCCCTACCATTGAACGTGCTGCGAGCACTCAGTGCTTAGTAAGTGTTCATTAAGTAAATGAAGGAAGAAAGAAGCAAGCACCTAGTTCAGTGCCTCGCACTTAGTAGGTCCTCAGTAAATATTGCTTCTCTTTCATATTAACCCCTTCCTAACAGCATGAAAGTTGTCTCCCTTGGTCATAGGTAATGGACAACTATCTGTAGCTGATTTGGTAATGACGGCAGTGTTTTTTTTCATGGCAGCCTCATCACAAATTCTCAATACTTCAATTTCGAACATATAGCTGAGGATTTCAACATAAAAAGTGAAAAGAATACAACTGAAGTATTTCTCAGTAAAATTGGAAGAAACCAAGATTTTTGTCCAATTGAATTGCAATATGGGCTTATATTTGTGCAGGGGTCATATGGGTTTGTACTTCAAACTGTAACATAAAGTATATGGCTTACTATCCTGTTTCCCACTGCCTTTATCTCCTCCCTTAAAGAACGAGTGCATCACGGAAAAAGTGCTAAAAATAGAGCCTGCCTGGTTTATGGAGAAGGGTGTGTATGATGGGAATTAAGCAATTGTTTATCTTGAGGTGTCTGCAATCCCAAATCAGGCTTTACTTTGTGACTAGAGTGTCATTCTCAGCCTCTTTAACATCCGGCTCTCTCCTTTTCTTTGAACATACTTTTCCGGGTGGGGACTGCGTTTGTCCTCACTTTGTTTCTAAACAAGGGAGGTTTTTAGAGCTGGACTTGGGAAGATGGAAAGAGATGCACATGTAGGTGCGGAGGGAGGGGCGTTTAGAGAATGAAGGTTTCTCTTCACCACAGAGCGAGGATGTCCAAGGCAGCTGTGGTGGATGATGGTCAAGGTGATGTTTGTGGCAGGTATCTGTGTTCATTAATGATCAATGAAGCCAGTTTGGGGGGCAAAGTGAAATGGTCAATGAAGCCAGGGGCTACTCTCAAGGAGGAGATTCTCATTGTATAATTCTGGCTTCTTCTGTTGCCATCATTCAGAGTGATTACGGCTAAAAACCCATGAAACAGTGATCTTGAGGCTGCCAGCCCCTCTGACCCTTGTTAGGGCCCACCCTGGTCATGGTGGATTGGCCAGGTCCTCGGGCTCCCAGGGAGATGTTAGAGTTTGCCCACAAGCTTTGTCCAGTGCTGCTCCCAGTTCAAGCCTGCATCCTCTATTTCCTGGAAGTCTGCAGTATCTGGTAGGAGGCCTCCCTGTGCTTCCAGACCTGCCTCTTCTGATCCTTCTTCCACACTGATGCCTTCACACAGAGCAATGATAATGAACCTCCCTTACTTCAAATTCCTACCTTTGCTTAAAGCGTCCATCAAGGCTTGCCGGCCCCCTCTTTATATTGAGCTGTATTTCTCAACCTTGCCCTCCCAGATGCCCCTAAAACACAACAACAACAGAAAGCATATAGCACCAGCCTTCTCCCACACTGAGCTCCTGTCCCACCCCCCCGACATGTCCAAGCCTTGCACATACTGTCTACCTAAGTTTTGTCTGGCTATATGCCATCCTTCCAGAGAGATCTTGACAATCACCTTACATTGAAGCCTTTCCTGACTACCTGAGTCAATTCCTTGTCTCTTTTTCTCTCCTCTTAAACTATATTTTTATCCAGACATCTCTTACCACTTGTTGCATTGTATTTTAGTGGTTTGTTTGCAAACCTCTCTTCTGTTCTAAACTCTGGGATCTTTGGATTCTTCTGGGTAACTTTTGGTGTTCAAGAGTTCACGGTTGTTTTTATTAAAGCATTTGAGAATCCATAGACCTGATGGGTTGCTGAAGCCATTTTTGTCTTTTTTTCTCAAATAAACAAATTTTATCAGTCTTTCTTTCTTCCCAAGCCTTTTCAGTTTTGTCATTCTTGGTACCTGATCCTTGAGCAAGCCAAAGCCATCAGGTAAAGAGTATATATTCCACGAGCTTATTGCTGGAGCTTTCCTGATGCTCATCCAAAATCTTCTGAACCAATCTTTTTCTTTACGTGTACAAAAACACTGGTGTCTGAATACTGCTTAACCATTTACAAGAAACATTTACAGATTTATACATATACATACACATATCTATACCCGTTTTTCTTATTTGACCTTCCCAGTATCTATCTGGTATAAATGGTATTGCTTTCCTTTTTCAGGTGAGGAAACTGAGGCATGGAGACCTTGTCTTGCTCGAGATTGGTTAGTTGTGAAGCCAGGATGCGGTTTCCAGGCTGAGGCTCTGACGGGTCTGGCCTGCGAGAGCCACATCTTGATCGACTTACTGTGTCTGCAGTCCCCTCTCAAAGGGTTTCCCCAGCCAGCCCATGTTTTCGGACATGTCCTCCCCTCCTCATCTTGCACACATCTATGTGTACGCACATGTGGTGGTTCACACTTTTTAATCCATATTTTGTTGTCTGGTGTGTGCATAGTTTATCCATCCCAACTCTGCTTTGGAAAGACATTCCTACATTTGTTGAAGTCTGTTCAGGATTGCCCTGTGGTGCAGTATGACATCATGGTTTAGCCTGGTGCTCTTCAGTGTGGTGACCACTGGTGCATGAGACTGTTGAGCAATTGAGACGTGGCTCATCTGAACAGAGAGGGGTGTAGTAAGTCACATTATCACATTGGGTGTCAAACTTAGTATGAAAAATAGGAATGTAAACTATCTCGCTAATAATTTTATGTGTTGATTACATGTTGTTAAGTGATAATATTTTGGATAGATTGGGTTAAATTATTGGGTTAAGATATTGGTAACATTAGTTTAACCTGTATTCTCTTACTTCTTTTATGTGGCTACTAGAGAATTTGAAATTACATTTGGGACTCACATTTGTGGCTTGCGTGGTCCTTCCATTGGTTAGTGCTGGTTTAGACCCTGGGCTTTCGAGTCAGCTTTGGGTTTGAATCTTAGCTTCACCATTTAATTAGCTTTGTGGTTTTGGGCAACTTTCTCAGCCTCCCTAGAATCACTTTTCTTATCTATTAAATAAACACCAATATCTATTCCGCATGATTTTTGTGAGGATTAAATTGTATTTTGCATATTAAGTGCTCAGCCCAGAACCGGGCATGGGAGGATAAAGAGTTAAAAGCACAGACCTGGCATTAAACTTGACAAGGCTTTCAACACTAGCTGTACCACTACAAATCTTTGTGGCCTTGGACAAGTTACCTTACCTCCCCCAGCCTCAATTTCTTCATTGTAAGATGGGGATGAGAGTAGTATGTGCCTCAGAATTGTGAGGATTAAATGCATGTAAAGGAATGACTAGCTCAGGATGGGGCACACAGTAAACGCTAACCCATGCCATAATGCCCGAGGAAGGGCATCTGCTGCGGACTTTCATGGTGTCACCTTGGATGTGTGGACTTTGGTTTTTGTTTTCATTTCTTCCTGACAGTACATATAATTGGAAATGGCTTTAAGATATAATATAGTCTCTCATTTCTCATGGTTATTGCTGGGTTCTAAAAAATTCTTTATATTCTATTTCTGTCAAGAATTATATTATTATCAGGGTCTTCTTTAATAGCATTCTCCTTGGCTTTGTTTGTTCAGCCGGTCATTTACTAATTCAAGTGGCTTTCGTTAAGCCCTTGTGATGTGCCAGCAGCATCCCGAGGACTGAGTGTGGGGTGGTGTGAAGACAGACAGACACCCTGCCTTTGTGTAGCTTACGTCTAGTGGGAGAGACATCCGTAAGCAAGTGAATAAACAGATTCACGTGTTATTACAATTCCTGATGAGTGCTATAAAAGGAGCCAATCTGGAGACATGATGAAAGGTAACAGAAGAAGGGAGTGGTAGAGAGTCTTTTCCAGGTCGGGTGGTCAGGAAAACCTCTGCGAGGGCTTGGCACTTACACCAAGACCTAAAATTGACAAGGACCCATTCACTCAGGGGAGGAACATTCTGAGCTGCTCCAAGGTGGGAAAAGAGCTCTGGTATTTGTGCAGAAAGCCAGTGGGGGTGGGGTGGTTGGTGAGAGGTTGAAGGGCTTAGGTGAGGTTGGAAAGCTAGACAGGGGCTTGTAGGTTACAGCAAGAATGTAGATCTTATTTGAAGTTCAATGTAAGGAGCTGGAGGGTTTTGATCAGGGAAGTGAATGATTAAGTTGCTGTTTGCTATATGAATTTGAGGAGGGAGAGGTAGGGAAGCTCAGCCATACTGCAGTGAGAGGGTTGGTGTGCTGGTTACAGTGTAGAAGTAAGTTGGAGAACAGTGATGGGGCCCTGAGTTATATGTATTTGGTGGCAGAAGCAACAGAACTCCTTGATGGATTAATTTTAGAGGTTTTTTGGAGGGAGATCTGAGCTGCATACTTTGATGGTACCAGGAGAGACAGGGATCTAGCAAAAAAGGAAGAAGACTCATGGACATGGACAATAGTGTGGTGATTGTGGGGGGAAGGGGATTGGGTGGAGGTGGGAGAGGATATAAACGGGATAAATGGTAATGGAAAAATACAATAAAAATGAAATTTGTTTTTAAAAAAGGACAGCCAAGCAAGGAGTGTGTTTCAGCCAAATACATGTGTACAAATCTGTAAGGAACTGCTGAGAGGTGAGTTAGATCAGGATAGAAGAGTACATGCATTTGGCCACATTGTGGTCACAGGTGATCTCGACAATAGCTATTTCATTAGAGGATAGAGGTCATAGCCAGATTGGAGTGTGCAGAACATGATTTGAGCGAAGAAAGTGGAGGTGTTTAAAATACTCTTTCAAAAAGTCTGGCTATAAAGGGAAACAGTAAAAGGAGCTTAGCAAGAAAGGGAAGTTGACTGATGTCTTAAAATAATGATGGAATGATCCTGTGTCCAAGGAGAGGTTGATGGAATGGAACAAGAGGGAATCATGGCAGGGTGGGGTAAAGCACTTGAGGAGGGGGGAATGGTGAGGGGCAGAGCACACGGGAGGAACTGGCTTTTGGTAGGAGGTGGGCCTTCCTCTGTTGAAACAGGAGGGAGGTGGTTGAGGATGAGCGCCAGTTTGTAGATTTGCGATCATTGGAAGACACAGGAACTTCTATTTGATTCTGTTTTTTTTTTTTCTTCAGTGATTTGTAAGGCAAAAATGTGAGCTAAGAGTGAGGTGTAGCAGAGAATAGCACTTAAGAACGTAGAGTGAAGTATTATGGTCTTTGATCCACTTTAGCAAAAACTGCTTGACACAGTCACTGTCCCTTGACACAAAGGGTTCCAGGGTGAGTGATTTGGTCCTGCTTCTTTCTGAATGTATTTAGGTGTGGCTTGGGGCTTGGGGTAATTACTCTTCAGGGAAGCAGGCTGTGGCCAATGTGGCTGGTTTGGGACTTCGCTTGGGAAGTCTTGGAGAAGGTCTGCATGGCAGATGCTGCCTTCAGCCAGAAGCCAGTTTCATAAGATGACAGGATGGCATGTGGCCATCATTCAGAGGTCCCATGCAAAAGTAGTAGTTTATCAAGAGTCAGTTTACAATAGAAGGAAAACATTGAATTAGGCAGTTGGGCTTGGGCTTAAGGTGTTAGGTTGCATCTGCAATATGCCTGTGAGCAAGCCATTTACTTTCTGATTTGTTCCCCAATTTTTAAAATAAGGAAAGTACCAGTCTTCCCATCTCATGAGGTTGCGTGAGACCTGATGATGTACGTCAAGTGCCACGAAAGGTAATTCAGGCTGTACAAACAGATTAGTAAAGACTCGAAGGCTTGGAGCTGGCAGCCTGGCTTGTACATGCATCTCTCTGCTTACTCACCCCTGGTATGACTCAGGGTGAGTCACTCCGCCTCTCTGAACCTCATTTTCTTATCTGTAGAAACCTTTCACAGGGTGGTTATAAGGACTAAAAAATACAGTAGAGGGCTTTGGAAACAAAAGTGCTGGGGAAATGTGATAGTCTGATTTTCCTATTCTTCATTCAGGGAGAAGCCCTGACTCTATTTGCCTTCCGGAATCAGTCTTAGGATGATTATTCTTTGGGCTCATTAGATGACTTGTAATGAGCATTTCCTGCAGGCAGAGCCTGGGTGTTTTAGGAGGAGGGACAGAGAGAAGGTGAACCAGTGACATTACAATGGGTGAAGGAAGTAGTATCTGTATTTGGGGGACTCCCAGGCTGATGGGTGTCTAGGACAGACACTGGCCCACTCTTAGGAAGTGCATTCTGGAAGGGCTGCCAGCCATCTGCCTGTGGAAGCTTCCACTGTACAAGGCTAGTCAAAGTGAAGAGGCGAGAAGCACATGCTCATACTGATCAGTGACAGAGAAGGGGTGGGGGAGAGGACCGACTGTGCTGTGGTCACCAGGACACTACTCTAGGTCGTTCTGTCTCCACGCCTGGTGCAGCTGTTTCTCAGCAGAGCTTTTGACATATCACTGAGCATCTAACATAGGACAAACTCCTTATGGCTGGACACAGGGTCGGTATGCCGTCTCTTTGGACTCTGCACCCCTTCTGATTGACCCCGAGAAAGCTTTCCCTCCTGAGGATGGCAGTTGCAGGGCTCCTCAGAGCAGCTCCGTTACCTGCTGTCCTGGTCTGAATCCCTTCCTGCACAGACTTCGGAGGAGGAAGGTGGGTCAGTCTTAGGGTAATCTTCCTCGTTAGTCATTTGTCACCGTACTCTAAAAATATTGTTGGGGTTGGGAATTAACTGGATGTGAAATACTCTTGGTCAGGGAATTTTTTTTTGAAAGAATATTGGTTTTCTGTAATGAAGAACCTACTCCATGCAATTTCCATCTTCTGTTTTCTGGAGATAGTTGCTGAAGAGTTAATATGAGAGTGAAATATATAGGATCTGAAGTCAGACTCTAAAACCTTGGCTTTATGGGAGTTATTTGCAGCCTTTAATGTAAAGATTTGGAAAGAGAATGTGTCACGTTTATCCTGATCAATAGCCTAGCATCCAAGTCTATGCCCAGAGTGCAGATATACCCCAGTTTCAGTGGAGAAGGCTGCATTGCACCCCGCAGCTAGGAAGAGAGAAACGAATACAAGTCCCCTACGTCCCTCCCTGTATAGCCTAGCACCTCAGTCAACTCCCTTTCAACACTTGTAGGAATAGCAGCAGGGGGAGTGTCTGTGGTCAACTGGCATTTGGGGGAGATATGGAGACACTACTGATTCAGGCCCCACTCAGGCAGGGCCTCATAGTGTCCTGGAAAGCATCAGAATGGGATTCTCACCTGGAAGTAATTGTGCTTTCTATCAAACTGTCACAGGAGCACACATTTTTCTCTGAAAGGGCATTTCCTCCTGAGGGCTTGTTACCAAGAACCATGGAGCTCCAGGAGACTTTGGTGTGCATTCAGCAGGTGGCTGCCTACTTGTGGATTCTTTTGAGTTCTTGCTGAATAGTCTTATTCAGACTGTGTTTTGCAAACATACAATGACCCCCCTAAATAACTCACCTCCCTTTCCCCTGCCTCTTCCTTAGTTGAATGACCAGGACCCCTTCCTTACAATGCTTGTAATTCATCTGCATTCAGTTCATTATTTAAAATTAAACCTCTTATTTTGAGATAACTGTAGATTCACATGCAGTTGTAAGAAATAATGACAAAGAGATCCCATGTGCTCTTTATTCAGTTCCCCCCGGGTGGTAATTTCCCGCAAAACTACAGTCTAATATCCCAACCAAGATGCTTACACTGGTATAGTCAAGATGCAGAACATTTCTATCACCCTGAGAACATCTCCTGTTGCCTTTTTTATAGCCACACCCACCTCCTTTCTCCCCTCACTACATGCCCACCCCCCCAAGCCCTTGGCAACAACTCATTTGTTCTGTATTTCTATAATTTTGTCATTTCAAAGATGTTCTATAAATATAAGTTTATGTAATTTATAAGATGTTATATACATTTTAGTCGCTGGTGATCCATCCAGGTTGTTGCGTGCATCAGTAGCTTGAACCTTTCTGCTTGCTGAAAGGAGCATTCTGTGGAATGGATGTACCACAGTGTGTCCCAGAAGGACATCAAGGTTGTTTCTAGTTCTTGGCTACTATGAATAAAGCTGGTATAAACCTTTGTGTGCAGGTTTTTGTGTGAGAACATAAATTTTCACATTTTCTGGGATGAATGCCCAAGAGTGTAATTGCTGGGTCATGTGGTAGTTGTATATTTCGTTATTTAATAAACAACAAAACTTTTCTTCAGTGGCTGTACCGTCTTACATTTCCACGGGCAATAATATCTGAGTGCTCTACTTGATCTGCATTCTCACCAGCATTGGCGTTGCCACGGTCTTTTATTTTAGATATTCTGATAGGTGTGCAGTGACGCCTCTTCCCTAATGACCAACAGTGTTGAACATCACTTCGTGTGTTATTTGCCATCTGTACATCCTCTTGGGTGAAATATTCATTCATTTCTTTCTCATTTTCTCATTGGATTGTTTGTTTTTTGTTCTTGAGTTTTGAAATCATATACCATAAATTATTATATTCTGGATACTTTTTCTTCATGGGGTATATGGTTTGCAAATATTTTTTTCCAAGTCATAGCTTCTCCTTTTATCCTCCTAACTGCCTTTTGTTTTGTAGCTAAAGTTTTAAATTTTGATGAGGTCCAATTTATCAGTGTTTTCTGTGGATTATGCTTTTGATGTCATGTCTAAGAACACTTTGCCTCGCCCTGGATCCTGGGGATTTTTCCTATTTTTTTCCTAAAAGTTTTATAGTTTTATATTTTACATTTATTTTTGTAATTCTTCTTCTTCTTCTTTTTTTTTTTTGGCCTGTGAAAGTTCTTTCCTACACAGAATTGCCACTGAATTGCTTTTTGCCACTATGAAAAATCAGCTGGGTATATTCGTGTGTGTCTATTTCTGGTTCTCTACTGTTTTCTATTAATCTGAGAGTATTCTTCTAGCATTCCCACACATTCTTAATTGCTGTAGCTATTTATCATTTTGAAATTGGCTAGATTGATTCCTCCTACTTTATTTTTCTTATCCAAAATTGTATCTAGCTATTTCAGTGCCTTTGCCTTTCCACGTGAATTTTATTTCTATTTTTTCCTGCTTTTTGGTTACCTTCTCTTTTTATTTTTTATTGTTTATTCTGTTACAGTTGTCCCAATTTTTTCCCTTTTGCCCCCCTCCACCCAGCTCGCCCCTCTAGCCCAGAGTCCATCCCCTCTCCATTGTCCATGTCCATGTGTTGTCACTCATACATGTTCTCTGACTAGTCCCTTCTCTTCTTTCCACCATCCCCCCGCCCCCCCTGCCCTCCTACAGCTGTCAGTCTGTTCCATATTTCCATGTCTCTGGTTCTGTTTTTCTTGTTAGCTTATTTTTTGCCTGTGGAAGTTCTTTCCTACAGAATTGCCACTGAATTGCTTTTTTGCCAGTTAGATTCCCGTTACAAGTGAGATCATATGGTATTTGTCTTTTACCACCTGGCTTATTTCACTTAGCATAATAGTCTCCAGTTCTACCCATGCTGTCGCAAAAGGTAGGACTTCTTTCTTTCTGCTCCGTAGTATTCCAGTGTGTAAATGTACCATAGTTTTTTAATCCACTCATCTACTGATGGGCACTTGGGCTGTTTCCAGCACTTGGCTATTGTAAATAGCGCTGCTATGAACATTGGAGTGCATAGGTTCTTTTGAAATGGTGTTTCAGGATTCTTAGGGTACAATCCCAGCAGTGGAATTGCCAGATCAAAAGGCTGTTCCATTTTTCATTTTTTGAAGAAATTCCATACTGTTTTCCACAGTGGCTGCACCAGTCCGCATTCCCACCAACAGTGCACTAGGGTTCCCTTTTGTCTACAACCTCGCCAGCACTTGTTTGTGGATGTATTAATGATGGCCATTCTGACAGGTGTGAGGTGGTATCTCATTGTGGTTTTAATTTGAATCATCTCTCTGATGGCTAGTGATGCTGAGCATCTTTTCAATATCGTGTATCTACAATAACTATTGCTGGCATTTTGATAGAAATTGTGTTACACCTTTACATCAGTTCGGAGAGAATAGATATCTTTAATATGTTGAATTTTCTAATTTACCAACACAGCATGCCTCTTCATTTATTTATATCTTCTTTGATCTCTTTTATCAGCATTTTGTTGTTTTTAGTATATGTCCTGTTTATGTTTTGTCATATTTACACCTAAATGTTTATTTTTTTTAATTCTCAACCAAGGATATTTTTTCATTGCTTTTAGAGAGAGAGGAAGGGAGAAAGGAAGGGAGAGAGAGAAACACTGATCAGCTTCCTCCCATGTGTGCCCCAAATGGGAATCGAAGTTGAAACCCAGGCATGTGCCCTGACTGGGAATCGAACCCGCAGCCTTTCGATTATGGGACTATGCTCCAACCAACTGAGCCACTCGGGCCAGGGAGCACCTAAATGTTTTATGATTATAAATGATATCCTACAATTTTGGTGTTCCCTTTCTAATATATAGAAATACAATTATTTTTGTATGTTTATCTTATGTCGTGTGACCTTGCTGAACTCACTTATTAGTTCTAGAAGTTTATATGTAGATTCCTTGAGATATTGTGTATCTACACCATTATGTTATTTGAAAATAAGGATACTTTTATTTCTTCCTTCCTGATCTGAGTGCTTTTGATTTCTCTCCCCCTCCCCTTGTACAGAGGCAGTACTATGTTGAATAAAAGTAGTGAAATCTGATATTTTGCCTTGCTCTTGGCCTTCAGTCTTTCACCATTAAATATGATGTTAGCTGTAGGTTTTTGTAGATACTCTTTATTAAGTTTAAGAAGTGCCTCTCTATTCCTATTTCCCTGAGAGTTTTTATCATGAATTGTTGTTGAATTTTGTCAAATGCTTTTTCTTCATCAGTTGATATGGACCTGTGATTGTCCCTCTTTAGCCTGTTAATATGGCACATTATATTGATTGATTTTTGAATTTTGAATCAGCCTGCACCCTTGGAATATACCTCCCTTGGTCATCTTTTTATATATTGCTGAACTTCATTTGCTGCGGTTTGTTAAGGATTTTCTTCCCTATTTATGAGAGACATCAGATTGTTGTTTTCTTTATTTTTTTTGGTACTGCTTTTATCTGGTTTTGGAATCAGGGTAATACTAACTTCACAAAATGAACTGAGAAGTCATCCCTCTGTGTCCATTTTCTGGAAGGGATTGTGTAGAATTGCTGTTGATTCCTCTTTAAATTTTGGTACCATTATCCATTGATATCATCTGGCCTGAAGACTATTTGGGGAGTGTTTTAAGATAATTACTTCAATTTTCTTACTAGTTTATAAGGCTATGAATTATGGTAGTTTGTGGTTTTCAAGAACCATTCCATGTAAGTAGTCAGCTTCATGTGTATAGTGCTGTTTGTGGCATTCCCTTTTATCTTTTTGATATCTCCTAGGTTTTGAATTACATCCCATGTTTCTGCTATTGGTAATTTGTATTTCCTGTCTGTATTTTCCTTTTTCAGTCTTGCTATATGTTTGTCAATTGTATTTTCATTTAATTTTCTTGGTCTTTTCAAAGATCACTGATTTTTTCTTTTTTTGTTTTCTGTGTCACTGATTTCTGCTTCCAGCTTTATTTCCTTCCTTCTGCTTGCTTTGTTTTTATTTTGCCTTTTTAAAAAGTAAGTATTTGGAGTGGAAGTGTATTTTATTGATTTAAGGCTTTTTCTCTTGCCTTAGGTAAACATTTAACGCTACACATTTCCCTTTCAGTTCTGCTTTAGCAGCATCCCACAAACTTTGGTATGTTGCATTTTCATTTTCATTGAGTTCAATGTCTTTTTAAATTTCCCTTGACACTGCTCCTTCGGTTTGTGGATTATTTAGAAGTGCGTTGTTGAGTTGCCAAATGTTTGGATATTTTCCTGTCACCTTTCTGTTACTGATTTCTAGTTCGATTCCATTTCAGTCAG
>VMDR010024752.1:0-14844 GCA_007922815.1 Macrotus californicus | reverse complement strand
TGCTGAGGTATATCCACACAATGGATATATGGATATACCTCCATTTGTTGATTCAATCACCTATTGATGGACATTTGGGTTGTTTTCAGTTTCTGGCTATTACAAATCTTTTACAGACAATCATGTATAATTTTGTGTGTGGATAGATGTTTTCATATCTCTTGAGTGTAAAGCTTGAAATGAAATTGGTGGGTAGAATCATAGGTGTACATTCACCTTTTTAAGTAATTGTCAGACTGTTTTCCAAAATGATTGTACCATTTTACATTTTTTGCCTTTGTACATTTACATTTTAAAAACTACTTTTCTCTACCTCATATGGAAACTATGACTCTTTTTATTTCAACTATTGCTTTTGAGTGGGAGTAGCAGGTAAGACTCCGATGAGTAGAGAACTGGGCTGTGACATAGACACTGTTGCGGGTGTGAAAAGGTTTATTACTAACACAATGAGGCAGGCTCTCAGGCGGCTCTAAAAATAGCTTCAGAGAGCAGGGGAAAGGAGACTGGCTTGGCTTTCATTGTGATTAGGGGATGGGGCCTGCGTAAAGTAACAACTCACTGGAGCAGGCTTACATGGTTTGAACTTCCTGCCAGGGCCAAAGGAGAGAGTTTTCTTATCAGCTTGCCCACATGCGGGATGGAGGGGAAGTAAGAGTGGTGAGGTCTGAAAGCTGTCAGCAGTCAGGCATCAGAAATGGAGTAAGACTCTTCATTACTCCTCACCCCTAATATTTTTATTATTTTTTAAATTTTATTGTTGTTCAAGTACAATTGTCTGCATTTTCCACCCATCATTCTCCCCACCCCAGCCATCCTAACCTCCCTCCCCTGATTCCACAGCCCCCTTGGTTTTGTCCATCTGTCCTTTATAATTGTTCCTGAAAAACCTGCCCCACTTTCCACCCATTATTCCCTCCCACCTCCCCTCTGGTTACTGTCAGTTTGTTCTTAATTTCAATGTCTCTGGTTATATTTTGCTTGCTTGTTTGTTTTGTTGATTAGGTTCCACTTATAGTTGAGATCATATGGTATTTGTCTTTTACCACCTGGCTTATTTCACTCAGCATAATGCTCTCTAGTTCCATCCATGCTGTCGCAAAGGGTAGGAGCTCCTTTCTGTCTGCTGTGTAGTATTCCATTGTGTAAATGTACCACAGTTTTTTGATCCACTCATTGACTGATGGGCACTTAGGTTGCTTCCAGCACTTGGCTATTGTAAATTGTGCTGCTATGAACACTGGGGTGCAAAGGTTCCTTTGAATTGGTGTTTCAGGGCTCTTAGGGTATAATCCCAGGAGTGGAATTGCTAGGTCAAAAGGCCATTCCATTTTCACCCCTGATATTTGACTGATGTCTGGAATGGACCATGTTTTACTTAATTGAATTAGAACTTGTTTAGGTAAGTCATTATGGCATTCTGTAAGTTGTTTACTGAGGCCAACAAGAACGGTGAGAGCTTTATTAAATGCTTTTTACAAGAGCCCAGAATTATGTATTTTGAGAAGTAAAATGAGCGTCTTGCTCACTTAAAGTAAATTTGGAACTCTACAGGCAAGTGTCTTCATGAGACCGTACACGGTGGCTTTGGTATGTGCAGACAGTGTGAAATTTTAATTTATGTTTTGGGTATCTATGAGGCAAGAGATTCTCCGAGTTCTTTACCCTAAAGGAGGCAGCCTTGAATAAGGAATTGTTGTTGCTGGACTAGATGAGCAGACCGATGACATTGGCTCAAGAGTCTCTAAAAATGTGCAAATGGTGCCAATTGTCGGCGTGAGCAACCAGTGTGTGAAGTTTGGCCAATTTTGCTGACCCTTGGGTTCCATCCATGATTTGAGACACCCTAGTTAAAGCAGCAGCTCTCCAGTGCACATCTACCACATGCTGGTGGTTCTGCCATCCACAAAATATTATACTAACTTCTTCGTTCTTCATGCAGTTGTTCCCCAACAGCTCCCCAGGTAGCCGAGGAGTCAATGAGACAGTTCCTCCAGAGCTGTGGCATCTAGCAAGGGCCTGATGATAGGGGAGACCAGCCCCTCCTGCAGGTGGGATACGACAGCAGTCCAGGTCTGACTGTATCCTGTGGGTATTATTTCTGTCTTAGCAAGGGGGGCTCAGTGGACTTGCTGAGCTTTCAGGGTGTTGCTTTCATAACCCAAGGCATTATTAGCAGCAGGGCATGGAAAGTCAGAGTCAAGCCATGTGAAAGCCTTTGTTTCCAGGACAACCCAGTATACGGTCAGCAAGTGCCCCTCAGATGGCATATAGTGTGTGAAGAGAGCAGTCTTTTACACCAGCAGTCCATGGGCAAGCTCTGACCATCGTGGATGGTCCATAGACTCCAAATCATTAGAGGAGGTTGCTAAAGCCTCTACAATAAAGGAGTCTGTGGGGGAACACTAAGAAAAGTGCTTTTATATTGCAATTTGGACAGATTCTAGAGCCTTTTGTTGTAGGGAGTAACATTTAAGGTGGGTCAATTGGTAACAAACAGTGTAAGTGGGCTTAAGAAGATTTTACAATGAGTAATATGTAGCTTCAGAATCCATTAAGGTCTAAAAGATGTTGAGCCTGTTTTAATGTTGTGGGTGCTTAGAAGGTCAATAGCTGTTTCTTGACGGCATCAAGGATAGCGTGGCCCTCGGCTTACCAGTACTTTCAGGAATTTAGCAAAGGTGCTGTGATCTTGTACAATGTGTGGGTCAGTGACTCTTTCTTTGTGAGCTCCTTTGTGAGGATTTATATTTCCTGAACGAGTGTGTCAAGTGCATCTCCTTGGAAGAGGTTGTCATCAGTGTACCATGATTATGGGGAATTGAGGGAAGGCAATTTTTCGATGGTTAAAGTGAGGCATAGGAATTTTTTTCTATTTTATGCTCAGTCTCAGTAACTGTCCTGAGAGTACAGGGGGCACCTTGTTCAAATTTAATGCCAGCCCTTGGTATAACTAATTTAAACTTCATTAGTGATTAAGGTCATTAAAGTTTGCCAATTGGTACATTTCAGCAGATGTTAAAGGTGATTTGGCCCTCTGTTGTAACTGCACAAAAGCCAATCAGCACCCTTTTATCTTTTTATTGTATAATTTTTTAAATTCTCACCTGAAGACATGCCCACTGATTTTAGAGAGGGGGAAGGGAGGGAGAAAGAGGCAGAGAGAAGCACTAATGTGAGAGAGAAGCATTGACTGGTTTTCTCCCACACGCACCCTGATCAGGGACTGCACCCAAAACCCAGGCATATGACTTGACCTGGAATCAAACCTGTGAACTTTTGGTTTATGAGACCATCCTCCAACCATCAGAGCCATGCTGGCCAGGGCTTACTGTATAAATTATTTTAGCACCATGGAGTATCATGGGTGTTTTCTGTATAACCTTGAGTATCAGGAATTTTTGGCAATATCATCAGCAATGCATTTTTAGGGTCCTAGCGAGCCATCTGATTTTAGGAGTGTGACAGAGCCTGTCTCCTGGTGATTACCCTTCCTCACATAAGTGACCAACTATAAATAATCTGTAAACAATATAAATGGGTCTGTATATTCCACAGGTTAACAGCATATCCCCTGAGCTTTTTATAGAATTAGGGCCAATGCCTGGTTGAAACAAACAACCAATAGTCACGGGGTAAGAGTCATTCTCCTGAGTTTAGCACCAGCTGGAACTCGACACACGATCTAATCTGAAACCCATAGCTAGGTTTGGTCCAAGATACCTGACCAAGGGCCTCTTTACATAGGGCTCCAATCCCATATTCCTGTCCCCAAATGTTAGTTATCAAAATTTCCTGTTCAAGTCAGTTAAATCTATGACAGCGTTTCAGTAAGCCTCAGCAAATACAGCTGAAGCAGAAGAGCTCAACATGCACGTTTGCCAGCAGGCTAGTGGCACAGTTCAAAGAGCATGCTAGACAGCAGGCAGGGGAGACAGCTAGCTGCATGACCCCCCAAATTCTCTTTATCCCAATTTGTATCACCATAGAAAAATAAAAGCCAAATAGTAATACATGCTTATATTAAACCAAGGAGCAGATAATGAAGATCTTTGCACTCCACTGAAGGAAAAATCATGATAAAGCTTGTGTTTGGAAAGAATAATATGCAGCAGTGGGTGGATGGCTTAGAGGGAACATTAGAAGCAGGGAGATCCAAGCCTTTCATCAGCTCACGTGGAACACTTATGCAAACTAGAAAAAGGTATACTTTCTCAAGGTAATTTGTTTATTGGAAAATATTTATATTATTGATTATCTTATAATAGCTTTTTTACTTTGAAGTGAGAAAATTTTTGTAAAACATATATACATCTATAATATCCAAAATGTAAAGGGTGCCTTCATCAACAATCTCCAGTGTGGTAATTGTGCAGGACCCAAACAGTACATATGTGTATGGTGGCCTTAGGGAGACCAAAGAGGTAATTAATAGAATGGCTCAGATTGGAGATGATAGTCCTACCAAGGTAATAGCAAGAGGTATGTATTCCATATATATGGAGAGAAGTATGGTCTCTCCATATGTATAGATATATCGTGTTCAGAAAAAGTGCAGCCATTGATACTGAGAATGGTTTGTGTGACGTTGGTATAACCTGGTAGTCATGGAGAGTGCATTGGAATGAGCATGCATGAACAATGATGACTTCACTGTACCAGTCAGTGGGGGTGGTAGATGCTGATGAGTTAGCATATGTACTGTGTGGCTATTGCATTACAAATGATGAGCGAGCAGAGCAACAAATCTGCATCAAACTTTACATGAAGCTTAAACATTCCTCCACAGAAACTATTTAGATGACTGAAAGGCTGCAGCTATGGGCAACTGGTGATCAGCAGCTTCATCACGGTAACATGAGTGCTCATACATCATGTGCAGAGTTTTTTGGTGAAACAACAAATCACCCGGTGACTCAGCCCTGCTATAGGCCAGATTTGGTGCCCTGCAACTTCTGGGTTTTCTCAAAACTAAGATCACCTTTGAAAGGGAAGAGATTTCAGACCATCATCAAGATTCAGGAAAATGTGACGGGGCATCTGATGGCAACTGGGAGAACTGTGGGATTCTCAGGAGTCTCCTCTTAAAGGGCATGCAATGGACTTAGGATGTATGGTGACTCACTCCCTTTGGGCTTCAGCACTGGGGCAGCTGGAAGGGCACCTGTGGCACATGGGGAGAAATTGAAGTGTCTAACATCAGAATGAGTGCCAGGGGACAGCTTCCTCCAGACAAAACTCCAGAGGCCAGGCAGCAGCACTGTCCACTTTCTGAGCCCTCCCCCACACATAGCCACAGAGCAGCAACATCATATCTGAGACTCCATCAACATGGTTCACATGGGTTGCCTCACCCTGGTGATTACCTAAGGCTCCACCCCACCCACCTTACCAGTATGCGTTTCTACAAAAGTCCACACTACTAAGACAGGGAGTCAAAGCACCTCTACCTAATACATAGAAACAAACACAGGGAAACTGCCAAAATGAGGAGACAAAGAAATATGGCCCAAATGAAAGAATAGGACAAAACTCCAGAAAAAGAACTAAACAAAATGGAGATAAGCAATCTATCAGATGCAGAGTTCAAAACACTGGTTATTAGGATGCTTAAGGAACTCATTGGATATTTCAACAGCATAAAACAGACCCAAGTAGAAATGAAAGTTACACTAAATGAAATAAAAATTTACAGGGAACCAACAGTGGAGTGGATGAAGCCCAGGATCAAATCAATGATTTAGAACATAGGAAGAAAAAAACCTTTCAATCGGAATAGCAAGAAGAAAAAAGAATCCAAAAAAAACGAGGAGGCTAAGGAGCCAGTAGGACAACTTCAAATGTACCAACGATTGAATCATAGGGGTGCTAGAAGGAGAAGAGAAAGAGCAAGAAATTGAAATTTATTTGAAAAAATAATGAAAGAAAACTTCCCTAATTTGGTGAAGAAAATAGACATACAAATCCAGGAAGCACAGAGTCCCAAACAAGATGGACCCAAAGAGGACCACACCAAGACACATTATAATTAAAATGCTAAAGTTTAAAGATAAATAGAGTCTTAAAAGCAGCAAGAGAAAAGCAGATAGTTACCTACAAAGGAGTTCCCTTAGGACTATCAGTTGATATCTATAAAGAAACTTTGCAGGCTAGAAGTGACTGGCAAGAAGTACTCAAAGTGATGAAAAGCAAGGACCTACAACCTAGATTACTCTATCCAGCAAAGCTATCATTTAGAATGGAAGGGCAGATAAAGTGCTTCCCAGAAAAGAAAAAAATCTAAAGGAGTTCATCATCACCAAGCCATTGTTATATGAAATGTTAAAGGGAACTATATAAGAAAAAGAAGATCAAAACTATGAACATTAAAATGGTAATAAATTCACAACTATCAACAATTGAATCTGAAAAACAAATTAAGCAAACAAGCAGAACAGAAACAGAATCATAGATATGGAGATCATTTGGAGGGTTATCAGCTGGGAGAAAGAAGTTTGAGAATGAGGGGAGAGGCGCAGGGATTAAGAAGTACAATTTGGTGGGTACAGAATACATAGAGGATATTAAGAACAGTATAAGAAATGGAGAAGCCAAACAGCTTACATGTTTGATCCATGGACATGAACTAAGAGGGGAATTGCCAGAGGGAATGGGGGTACCAGGTGGATGGGGGCCAAGAGGGAAAACTGTAATAGCATAATCAACAAAATATATTTTAAACAAACAACAAATAAACAAACAAAAAAGATGGTTCCTTTTTTTGTCTTTGGAAGTTGTATGAAAAATTGTGTCATCCATTAAAATGTATAAAATAAAAAGAAACAGGATGGTGGTTGGAAGGATGTATTTAGAAATAATGAGTTTTAATCTCCAGGTCCATCCATGCTGTTGCAAAGGGTAATAGTTCCTTCTTTCTTACAGCCATATAGTATTCCATTGTGTAAGTGTACTACATGTTCTTAACCCACTCATTTGCTGTACCACATTTTTTTTATCCACTCATTTGGCTCTTGAAGACAAATTCCATGCAATCTCAGTCATATGCAGAGCCTAATGAACAAAATAAACTGATGAACAAAATAGAGCCAGAGGCATGGATGCATGGAACAGACTGACAGATCTCAAAGGGGAGGAGTTGGGGACTGAAAGAGATTAGCCAAAGAACATAGAGGCATATGTGCCCATGGACACAAACACCAATGTGGTGAAGGCTGTGGAGGGGGTGGAGGTGACAGGGGCTCCCTGCGTGGGGGTTAAGGGGGCAAAAAAGGAGGACATTTGTAATAGTGTGAACAATAACAAACAGAAAAGAAGTAGAATTTGGTTTAGTTTTAGACATGCTAAATTTGTAGAGTTTGTGACTTATCTATAGGCAACTAGATATATTGACCTGGAGCTCAAGAAAAGAAAGTGGGTGGAAGCCATAGACTTGGCAGTCACTAACATATTGGCTGTTGTAAAAGACATGTGCACGTCTAATGCTAATTACAGCTACACTGGTGGCTGAAAGAGCCAAAAGTAAGCCTGGCTCCTGGCCCTCTCCCTCCCTTTTTTTTTGTGACATCTTGTTAACCCGGAATTTTTGTATAACTTCATGGAGGGAAAAATTGAGTCTCCCATATGATTGGTATTGGACTGTCACTCACCTACCCTGATGTGTGGGGATTCAGAGACAGATTACATTCAAAATGAAGTACCGTAATGTGACTTTTTTTAAACCTGCTAATTCATACTCTGTACATGGAGGCAACAAACCTTTCTGGTTGAAGACACTGGCTCTGGGGGCCAGTGTTCCTTCAACATGAGAAA
Organism: Macrotus californicus; assembly: GCA_007922815.1. NCBI lineage: Eukaryota > Metazoa > Chordata > Mammalia > Chiroptera > Phyllostomidae > Macrotus > Macrotus californicus. The sequence goes on along the minus strand of VMDR010024752.1, from coordinate 7,035 downwards.
GTGGCATCCTAAAATGGGGCATGAAAGCCACAGTGAAAACTCGGGGTGGGGGGGATGACACAATGGTGAGGGCGGTCTAGGCAGGGGCAGTAGTTGTGGTGAGTAGGTGCATGAGCTCTGAGGGAAGACTGCCTGGGTGTTGTACAAGCTCTGCCTCTCACTATATGATGAGTTCATTAACTTCGTCATATCAACTTCCTCATCTATAAAATGGAATACTAATACAATGACTGTATAAAGATATTTTATTATTCATAGGATTAAATGAATTTATACACACACACATATCTAGCTCTGAGTTTAGTGTCTAGCACATCAGTTTTCAGTGAATGTGAGTGATATGCACTTTACATAAGGAATCGATGTTCTTGCTCCAGATGGCTGTCTTTAGTCTGTATATAAAAATGTAATAATCAGCCCTGGACAGTTGGTTAGAGCATCGTCCTGATACACCAAGGCTGGGGGTTTGATCCCTGCTCAGGCACACACAAGAATCAACCAGTGAATGCACAAAGAGATGGAACAACAAATCCATGCTTCTCTCTCCCTCCTCTTTCCCCTCTCTCTCAAAAATCAATACATAAAAATAAAAACAAGTAAAAATATAATAATCAAAATTGATTATTGGTGTTTATCCAATTTATTCACACAAGGATTTGAGTGAGCACAACCATAAGATCCACATTTAAATAAATTAGTAAAGGGACAGAGAAGTTGAGTCATAAAAACCAAGAGAACATAGAAACGCAGGCTGTCACGTCTAACACTATAGCTGCCACTGGCCATGCATTTGATGGAGTATACATTTTGGGCTACTTCTGTCCAAGATTGTCCCTGAGGTTATACCATTTCTGTATTTCCACCTCGCCCCCCTTGCATCTTGGTAACGTAGTGATGCTTTACTCTCCCTGAAGAAAAAGTGTTTTCCAAAAGTTCTTTTTGCCTGTCTTGCTAATTTTGATTTAGGTTTCTACCGTATGTCTATCCTCACCACACCTTCCAGAAATCTTTATCACATCTTGGATGTTGCTTGTATTATTTTCCTTTCTGTATTCCCTCTGACGCTTGGTCTCATCCTATTTCAACATCTTCAGTCCAACTCTATCACACATATCTTCTCCAAACACGTTCTAATCATATTACCCACTTTCTCAAAACATTTTGAGTGGCTCTGTACTGCATTTCAAACAAAGGATAAACGCCTGATATTCACGGCACCCAACGTGCACAATCTAATCTCATTCTTTATTTCCAGATTTATCTTTCCCCACTTCTCAACGCATAGCTATGTCCTAATTGCTGTCCACAGTGCTTTCTTCGTTCCTGGAACCTGCGTGCCTTTTCATCTCTGTGTCTCCTGCAACACAGGGCGCAGTGCCTTGCTTCAGGGAGAGAGTTCAATTACAAACTGTTTAAAGGGTTTTGCTTCCCGTGAATTCAAAACCCATGGAGTGCTGCCCTCTTTTGGTTACAACAGCCCAGAGTCTAAACCACCAAATAGGGAATGAAGCTGAATGACTCATCTTTTCCTTTTAGTTAGAACCCTCGTGGAAACAAACAAGGCAGGGTGAAATAATTCCATCCTCTTTTCTCATCTTATCTAGCTTCAAAGATTGTTTGTTTAGGGAGATAGAAAGATGATAAAATCTGCATAGAAAACTTGGAACTCTACGGATTCAAATTATATATTATGTGCAAACTCAGAGCCGGGGTAAAACTAACAGTTCGGACACTTCCAGAGATCCAGGGATCTTCAGGCCTCAAGGCAGAATTTTATGTAAGACCTAGGGAATGAGTAAAGAACAAGTACTCCTTAAAAACCTGGTAAGGTTAAGGACAGCTTCTGATTAAAGGGGCACTGAGGCAAGTGACAAGGTCGTTTATTTCACACTGATGCCTGGCATTTGGTAAAGTCAGGAATAACCAGGCCCGCCCGTGAAAGTAAAGTGACTTCTATAGACCTGAGTGGGTTCCAAGTTTGTGACTCCATCCGAGCCAGTCTTGATGATCCAGCAGAAGTTAGGGAGGAAGGATGACCTGGAGCCCAGAAAGAGTGATGGTCACATTTTTAAGAAAGGATGACAAGATGAGAGAGAGATGCACAGGGAAAAGACCCCAAGTGAATGAGGTCTCTTCATTATACAAAAGTCTAAGGTTGTTAATTTTAGAGCTATATACCCATATCTTTGTTATGGATCACATTGAACTTCACTAGGTATAAATCTCAATGAGCCCTGGCTGGGGTGGCTCAGTGGATTGAGCACCGGCCTACCAACCAAAAGGTTACTGTTTCAATTCCTGGTCAGGGCACATGCCTGGGTTGAGGGCCAGGTCCCCTGTTGGGGGCGTGTGAGATGCAACTGGTTGAGGGTTCCCTTATACATGGATGTTTCTCTCTGTCTCTTTCTCCTTCCCCTCCCCTCTTTCCCCTCTCTCTAAAAATAAATAAATAAAATTAAAAAATAATAATTAAAAAAGACAACAAATAGCAGATAAGAACACACTATAAATAACAAGAAAGCACAATTAAGGCACACCTGAGTTTTATCTCAAATGTCAGTAAAACCAACCTTCCTTGGATCTGAAAGGAAAAGGCTTTCCAAAACCGAAACCCAGCGGGTGGCAGGATGCCCCACACCTTTTGGAGGACAGGTGGGCTGGTGTCGGAAGAGGTCTTGGCATCACTCTGATTAGGAGCTAATTTAGCAGGAAGATCAGGTGTCAGTCATGACCAGAGCTGTTCTCTATTATCTTGAGAAGGTCACCGGATTTCTGCCCCTGTGTTTTTGAAATCTGATCAGGGGGACCACAAACAACCACAATGAGTTGGGTCCCTGCCACGTGCTCTAAATTGGGCTGATGAGGCTGAATCAGTGCCAGAAGCTGACACAGGATACAGCTTGAAATATTCAGATGGGGAGAGGGTTGGACTTTCTTTTTCATTTTCAATTAGGCTCTTTGAACGGATTGGATTGTATGTGGACATCAAAGGATAAATTAAGTGATATTTGTCCTGCATTTGGAGAGAGAAGATCTGCAAAAGTCTGCAACTTTCTTGTGTGAATTTTTGGGTTCTTGGAGTACTTTGCTACATAGGGAGACTGCCATTTCTTTTCAATGTGGTAGCTCTTCTTTTTAATATTATAAAGATAAAATTCATTCAAAGTTCCGTAAGAAACCATGGAAAGCCCCTCTTGTGAGCAAGGATATGTATACATTCATAAATATAATTTCTTTTGTTTGTGTGTGAATTTGCCAGCAGCACCTCACTAGAACTAACTTTTGCTATATAAAGAAAACCATCTGGAACATCCAAAGATTTTCAGTCTCTAGAGAATAGGATCATAAACAATTGATCTTCCAAAAACCTTTCAGTATTTTAGTTTGAGTAAAGCTTTCCCACAGCATTGCTTTAATTATTTTATCTGTTTTAAATCTTCCGAGGATTGTATAATTTGGTCTTTTTAATCTCATGTCTTTATGTCAGTACATAAGGAAAAATTCTAATTCAACTTTTTTTCAGTTTTCATTGATTTTTGTGTTTTTGTGAAAAACAAATTTATTGAGGTAACACTGATTAATAACATTAAATAAATTTTACCACTTTGTACAATGTGAGGAACAGTGTATCTCTTAAGGTACTTTGATGAATGAATCACAAATAGATACTCAGATTAATAGAGAATTTGGAAGGAGGAAGAACATTATTCCATTTTTCTGATGGGAAAATGAGACATAGAGTGATAAGTTCAAGGTCCCACGTCCCACAACTATTAACTGCTAAACATGATTCAAATTATGTGAATCCCAGTTGGATAATCTTTTTACTCAACACTGTCTTCAACTTCATGTTTGTTTTCTTTGAAGAATAGATAGCAGGCATGCTTCTTAGTAAGACAAAGAGAATTCACTTTGACCGATTGACCAAACAAGACCCAGCAGCTGGGAAAGTGGTTAAGACTCATAAGAATAAAATTGGCTTTCTCCTGCTTTTCTTTTTTCTGTAACCTTGCCTTCCCCCTTTAGCAAAGATTGTTTAGTGTTAATTCATTTCTTGGAAAAAGCAAATTTCTAGGAAGCTTCCGAAAGTACAATATGTTTGTCTGGAAGACCAAAGGGATTGATTGCAAAAGTCGTGTCGTTGAATGTGAGCCAGAGAGTGTCTCCATCCACCAAGTTGTATCAGAATCACTTAGGGAGTTTAGAAAACAAAGCTAAAGCCTGCATCCTGCACAGAGGACAGCATTTTATTAGTCTGGGGGGTGGGGCTCTCCAAGATAACTCTAAATGTGCAGGCTGGATTGGAGAATCACTATTTGATGCACCTGGATCACATCATTTCACTAGGACAATAAGCCTATGGCTTCCCATCTTTCCTCTAGAGTGGTTTTTTGCTTTGAAGTAATTTTGAGTGAAGCTAAGAAATCAGATAGCAATGTGGGAGGAGACTTGGGAGGGATAGGAAACAGCTGAATGTAAAGAAAAGACTCACCAGAAACTGTTTCCTCTTCTCTCCAAGGGTTGACTGGACCTGCAGGGTAGCTTGAGCTATTGGACACAGGAAACACAGGTTGATAGGGCCTCTTGGCTGTGGCTCCTACAGGAGCTAGCCACAGCCACTCTGGCAATGTTTTAACAGCAGGCTGAAATATTATAGACCCTGCCTTTTAAACTTGGATGCATGACAATGCTATTGTTTTTATGAGTTATCTTGGCACAAAATGGCATTCATAGCAACTATCTTAATTGAAATTGTATTGGATGAGACTCATTGGGTTGTTCCATGCATGCACTCGTATTTGCTGAGCTCTTTGTTTGGGAACAGGATGTATCCTGCATCTTAAGTGACCCACGGAGAAGCCTTCCCTGTCCAGTAAAATACATACTTCAACTAGTACAATTCTAAAATATTTTAATGCTTCGAACTCATAAAAAGAAGTTCAAAGAAGCGTAAAAGTAATGAAAGCTGATGTCTATTTTTTCTTTAGGATGTCAAAGTATCACTGGTGCCAAAATAATGTTTGCAGTTTGGGAACAATCTATTCGTGAGTTCATTTTTTTGTCAAAACTGTGGGCAAAGTGAACCTTTGCAGCCCAGTTTGAGAATTAATCCAAGTTGTACTTAGTATTCTTAGGGGTTGTTTTTTAAATATAGCTCTTTCTTTGCTTTGTAGTTCATGTGTTTCCCAGGCCAGCACAGCGGAGGCTTAGAAAGGCTGCAGGGAACAGGGAAACGCCAGCCTTCCGCCGACTTCTGTTAGCGCAAGGGAGCACGTGGGGAGGACAGAGAAATAGTTTCATCTGTGAGCCTGAGGCCACTAACTCTTACCTCCCAGGACAGACCCATACTGGCCATAAGACATCTCTCCTTTGTTTTTATATTGTGGTTTTAAAATTGTTGGGCACTGCCCAGATACTGTTTTGGAACAAGGCAAGGAAATGCTAAATAAACCTTTAAAAACCATTTAATGTGTTTCTTTATGTATTTAAATTTACTCAAAAGAACCAAATATGGTTATAATTTATAAAGTTTTGCTCTGTTTGCTATTTCTCCTTCAAAATAAGGAGTACCACATCCAAAGAGTTGACCTCTTACAGAGATGGGACATTAAGATTTTAATGACAACTGGTTCTGTAAAGACTTTGGTGTTAAACTAGTTTTATAGTGATCGTGTTGTGACAGAAAGTACTGGCTCAGATGAACCCGTGTGAATGAGTCCTGGTCTCAGCCCCCCTACCTACTGGCTCTGAGACATGGAGCAAATGATCTTGCTCTCCATTCATGTGGCAAGGGAGGGCCCAGGCACCGCAGCGCCAGCTTTAAATGCTGCGGAGGACTTAAACAAGATCTACTTCTCAATGAAGGAATTCTAAAATGAAATCGCCTCCAGAGTTGTTTTCAAGAAACTCTTCTCTGTGTACAAATTATTACATTAGTCATCTGTTAGAAGAACCATGATTTATTCTCAAGGCTGCGGGAAAGTGTTTGTGAAAGAGGTCTCAGCCTGACCCGTGGTCCCTGTCTCCCTCCCCCAACTGCTTGCTCTTTCCTTCTATGGGAAAAATCTACTTCCCTGGCCTGTGTATCTTGGAAGTTCAGATACATTATTTTGTCCCTCTTGGATACCCTCAGGACATATGGTAAACTTTTTGATGAGACCACTCTAACAAGTCAGACCCAGAGGAAAACTTGGTACTCAGCGATTATTTCTGTTCTCACAGACCATGCAGTGCACTTAGTTTTCACCTCCAGCAAAACCTGGGCAGGAACGTGAGGGCCAGGCCTGCTTGGCCAGCCCCGGGTGGCTGCCAGGCCCTGACCAACATGGCCATAGTCCTAGGTCAGCCAACTGATCCCTCACAGAATTCTCTTTCAGATCCTTAGGCCTGGACTGTCCTTTGCTTCACCATATGCTTACTTTCTCACAGCATTTTATGTGAAAATAGGGCTGTGTCTGTGCTCCATTTGGATAAAAGTGAATTTCCATGCTGGAAAGATTGCTTTTATTAAAATAAAGTCCTAGATTTTACGTAAAAAGGGAATGACTCCAAGATTTTTTGAAGCATTACCCAACTGAAACTCTCGTCACTAGAAATAAAAATAGCATGTTCTCTCAACAGGCAGGTCTTTCTGAAGGAAAATGCTGTGTAATTCTAAGTGAAGAAGAACGTGATGTTTTTGTCCAATGTATTATTATATTTTAAATTAGGGAAAATATCTGTCAATAAAGAAAGCTTCTGAGAATTGATAAAAATGACTAAAAACTAGTAGTTAGAAATCATATTAAAATTTTTTTAACCATGAAACTCCCAAAAGTCAGTGTAGTGAGTACATAGTATGTATCCAAATATTTTATGAATAAAAACTAGTAAAATATTTTTTAAAGTAATAAAATATTACTTAATCAACAGTTGATGTTGGGAGAGCAGGAAAATGACCTCTTCACTTCTACAAAATATGGGCTTATTAAAAATGTTTTAAAAACATATCGTAGAGTTTTAGAAAATTGATGGAATCGTTACAGCCAGGTTTAG
>VMDR010024751.1:0-14844 GCA_007922815.1 Macrotus californicus | reverse complement strand
AGGGGCACCTGACCCTGTCTTAGATCAAAGGATGTCAGGAGGAAATGGTTCCAAAAATCAGAGGATAATAAAGAAGATTATAAGAACCTCATCCTTCCTGTTGTCCCTATGGCCACATTTATTAAATTCAATAAAACATTGGTAAGTCAGAACTCCTTTTTATTTTAAGCCTTGTGGAAAGTTTAGTTGAATTTGATCATTAAGTACAGCTATGTCCTGAAGACCTATAAGGTTTGGATTCTCTTTCAGAGTAGAGAAAGATTATAAAGTTGAAAAGAGCCCTAGGAGTTTCTTTCTTTCGTTTCTTTTTCTTTTCTATTTTTTTCTCTTCTCCCTCCTTTCCTCCCTTCCCCTCTCCCCTTTCCTTCCTTCCTTGGAGTTTAGGAAGCATAAAGTAGACTAGTAAGAGACCCAAGGGCTTAGAGTTATTTGATATGTTCAACTAAAGCCACAGATGGTTATATATCAAAGAGGCAAGTGAAATAGTCAAGGTATTGGATGATATACATGATTTTCTCAAAATTACTAGGGACTGGTGGACTAATAATAATTAGAATGACTAACTATTAGAATTCCAATACTAAAGAATCAAAGTGAGGTTGAGGCGGAAAACTTAGGAGCCAACGTTCATTTGAGCAGCTAGTGTGTATTGTGCAGTGTGCTATGTCTTTTAGATCCATAATTTTGTTTTATCCTCCCCACAGTCCTGTAAGATAGGTGTTCTTATTCTTTACAGATACAGAAACTGAAACTTAAAGAGGTTGTGACTTGTTTAAGGTCACAGCTAACTACAGACAGCACAGGTTGTTTAAATCAAAACCTTTGCACCTCACACTGCCCCATGCTCCTTCAGGATCCTGCATTTTCTGTTTCTGGAGGAACTTCACTGTGGTGAAGAGCCTCCCTCTCATCCTTGGAGCCCAGGAAGTAACAATAGTCAGGAGAGTCCAGCTCTTCACATTTTCCACCATGCTGAAGGACAGCTCCCTCAAGTTCCTGTGTCTTTGTTCTCGGTCGGTAGATCCCCAGCTACCAGCGATAAATGGCTCTTACTAAATGTTAATTATTTCCCCCTTTTTTGCCTTTCCCAGACAGCATATGAATGTTTGATTTTGACAATTTGTCTATTACAAGTGGCTCATAGAAATCATCTGTCATAATGCTGATTGAGACCAGCTAAGCCTACGTAGTTGATACCCTCTCCCTCTCCAACAAAGAGTACCTTCAGCTCTGGATTCTGTCTTTGGAGTCCCAGGAGACCTTGTTGTCTAGCTCTCCGAGGCCTCCAGCTGTGAGATTCTGACAAAATCCCATGGAGGTCTCAGCACTTTGAACCCATGCCTCGGGCTCCCCCCTCCTCCCTCAGGGCCGCCCTGTGGGCATAAGCTATGGTGTCTTATGTAAGGGAATGTTTTCCCAGCTGGATCTGGAGGCAGGCCAGACATCTATCCCAGGCCCTTTAACCCCCAGAAAGTTCCCACATATGGGCTGCATGAACTAACCTCCAACATGGGTTGAAGAATTATGGCACTGGGAAAAGTCTCATCCAGCCAGGCCATTTCCCGGCCCTGAGACTCCATAGTCTGGGCTACAGTGAAATGGACAGAGGATCTAGGGTTAGGACACTGGACCTCAAGTCTTGGCTGAAGTCACAAATCCTGGGGCCATGAGCACTTGACCTCTCTGAGCCTGTGTTGTCAGCTGTAAATGAAGGACTGATGACAATCTCATCTTCATACTGTTCTGAGAGTCAGATAACTCAATGTATAGTGTAAAAGTGATTTATAACAAGCCTGTAGAATATATCACAGATGTCAGTGCTTGTTGTTATAAAACAATTTTGGCTTAATGAGAAACATTTCTGGAAACTGAGCAGGATGCATGCTCTGTCATCACTGGTCCTCAGTTCCTGGCAAACCTTTTTATTGCTCAAGTAGGCATTAATGGCATCATTCTCCTGTTTATTTTTGTAATCCTTTCATTTATAGTCTTGCAAATGCTCCCAGAAGCTTTGTTGATTCTTGAATATTTATCTTTGAAAACTCTCGGTCAGGGTTGTACGCTTATACCCAGAGCTGTTTACCCAAGATTAATTATTTGAATTCTTGGATCTCTATGTCAATCCATTTCCCAATAAATCATGGGACAGCAGAGCTGCTTATGTATGATAAATGAGGTTTATCTTGCTTGTTAGGATTCTGTATGGTTGAGGACTCCTGAGGGTATCCGATAGTAGGTAAACCTTAAGGCTGGGCTATTACAACTTGGTACATGCTTCTGGGAATGGAATGAAAATGGAGAGAGAGTATCTTACTATTAACTGGTCCATGATTTTAGAGCTAGTGGCCCTTGGGGACTGAAGAGCCTTTTGTGTGTTGTCATCAGTGTGTTGGAGTTATTACTGTGTTCTGAGAAATTTTCTAGGTGTTCCCTAAACACTCGGGGATTGTTGCTTACTTCTTTCTTCCTGCCACTTCAAATGTTTGCAGTTTATTCTTCTTGACTGTGTTCCTCAGAACTCTTTAAGTTGTAAATGAAAGACCCCCAACAAAAAACCAGCTTGGACAAAGAGGGAATTTATGGGAAGAACACTGGGGTATTTCATGTAACCATAGGAAGGATGGGTGCAGCTGGAACCAAGAAATATTAGAGCATGTAATTGCCCTAACAACTCCCACATTTCAGTGCTTAACAAAGCTTATTTCTTATTCAGTTGTATAGCAGTTGAACATGGTGTTTCCTGGTTAGGCCACCCAGGCTCCTTCCATCTTGTGGATCCCTTCTCCTCTAGGTATCTCAAAGTTCTCTGCTTTTAACCTGCAGGTGGAGAGGGAGATTGAAGGATCTCATGTGGGAGGTTCTCATGGGCCAGCTCTGGAAGTGGCTTATATCATTTCTGTCCTCATTCCATCAATAACTCTCAGTACATGACCCCACATAATGGTAAAGTAGGCTGAGAAATACGGTCTGTTTGCGGGAAGAAAAAGAAGTAGGTTTGGTGAGCATATAGCTCTTTTGAGTCACAAAGGGACTCAAATGATGTCAACATTCTGTTTCTTGCTTTTGCTTCTCTACTGCACATCAGGGAGCATGGCCATGATTGTTCCTGAGCTTTTTTTTTTTTTAAACTTACTGATTTTTGAGAGAGAGAGGAGGTGCAGGGAGAGAGAGAGAGAGAGAGAGAGAGAGAGGACAGAGACAGAGGCAGAGATTTGTTGTTTCACTTATTTATGCATTCATTAGTTGATTCTTATTTGTGCACTGACTGGGGATCAACCCTGCAACCTGGGTGTTCCTGAACTCTTAATCTCACTGCAGAGATTAATCTCACTGCAGAGACAATGGTATACACTTACTGGCTCCAAGGAAAAAGTCTCAAAGAATAAGGATTGCCTCAATTTGGGTCATGTGACCACTCTTGAACCAATCAGTGGTGGGCAAAAGGGCAGGATCATTTAGCATAGACTTGGCCACTGAGAACCCCACTGGGGCTGCTCTTAGAGAGGAGGAACCCTTGGGAGACAGCCACTCCACTTGCCAGCCACTGAAATGGCCTACCCTCTCCTTTCGTTCCTTCTCTTGTGGAAAATTCAGTGCAGTTTTATAGTCATCTTTCCAATCCTTCTTACCACGGCTAAATCAAACGATTGTATTTCACTGAATCTATGCTATCATCATTTGTAAAATGTGTGACTATTCTGTGTACCACTGAGAAAGAAAGTAAGGTTGCAAATAGACTACAGTGGTACCTTGGTACTTGCTGTTTATTTGTTCCGGAACTCCTAACGAGTGCTGAGACCGACAGGTACTCAACCAACTTTCCCCATAAGGAATAATGTAATTAGAAATAATTCCTGAAAGTTCCCTAGAACTTTCACATTTTACTGGGCTAATATTAAGTAATGATGTTGTTTGGTAATAAAGAAACTTAAGACTAAACAGACACGGATAAAAAGCAATTAATTATATAAAAATAAAATAGAATTTAACTTCACTTTACCTGTACTGAGAGGTGTGCCTGGCATAATGGGATGGTGGTGAGGTAGAGAAGGTGGAGTCCTCTTCCAAGACAATTTCAAGCAATTTCTCAGGGGTTTCTTCTGTTTTCTGTCTCTTGGTTTCACTGAATACTGTTGGAGACTAAAATTTAGGGAATTTCATTAAAAATCTATCAAGAGAAACTTGTTTCTGCCTATGTTTCAAAATGTTTCTAAAGCATGACATTGTTCATTAAACAGGTCTGCATTAAACAGGTCCGCATTTGGGCTGCTCGCTAGAGCTTTGTCTGGGTGATACTTTTCCACAAGTTTTGAACCCACTTACCGCACATTTCCTTTACCAGTGCAGCAGACCCTTCCCCCTGCCCCGCTCCTCACCTGAGAAATGTCCTCAGCCGTTCTCGGTTGCTGCTGCTTTTGAAGTTCCTGCAGCTCCTCAGTGCTGAGCTCTGCTCTCCTCCACTAACTCTTCAACATCTTCAGCCTTGACCTCCAGGCCCGTGGACCTGCCCAGAGACACAATATATTCCACTATTGGGCTACCAGGTTTATCCTCAAAGCCTTCAAAGTCCCTTGGAATTACAGCTTCTGGCCACAGTTTCTTCCAGGCAGAGTTCATGGTCTAGTAAGAGACTTCACGCCAGGCCTCATCTATGAGAGTAACACAGGAGAAGATATTAAAATGGTCCTTCCAGAACTCTCTGACTGTCAACTGTGTCTCCAAGGTTACTTCAAAACACCTCTGGAAAAGGACATCCATACAGAGTTTTTTGATGTTGGAAATGACCTGCTGGCCCGTGGGCTGGAGCAGAGGAGCTGTGTTAGGGGGCAAGGACGTCACGGCTATGAAACAACTCCAGTAAGTCGTCTTCCAAGCCTGGAGGGTGAGCAGGAGTACTGTCCATAATTAACAAAGCTCTCAGAGGCAGTTTGTTTCCCTGCAAATATTTTTCACAATGGGGCCAAAAACTTTGTTTATCCACTCTATAAAGTGCCTTGTCACCTAAGCTTTAGTATTGGACCTCCACATCACACTTGTTTTTTTATCACATTTTCTCTCTTGAAAACTCATGGGTTTTCATTGTGGTGCACTAGTAGAGGCTTACATTGTAAATCCCCACTAGCCTTCCCGCACAACAATAGAGTTAGCTTGTCCTTCATCGGCTAGTGTCCTGGCAATGCCTTCCTTTCTTGAGTGATGTAGGATCTGTTAGGCATTTTCTTCCAGAACAAACCAGTCTGGTCGCAGTTAAGCATTTGTTGGGGGACAAAGGCCTCAACCTCTACATACTCCCTAAACTCGTTCAGCGGCTTCTTTGTTGGCACTGGCTGCCTCTCCGTGCCTCACCACACTAGGAATGCCAGTTCTCTTTAAACTTATTGAACCATCCATGACTGGCTGTAAGCACTTCAGCACTCTTGTAACTTCTTCCAGGCCTGTCTTGTAACAGATCAGCAGGCAATTGCCTAGCTTTCCCGAAAATTGCTGCCTCAGAAATGTTGTCAACTGCCATTTTTCATTAATCCCCATGTAAAGCAATTTTCCAACTTTTTCCAATGTCTGTGAACGTTGCCTACTCACAGACTTTATACCTTTAGCAACATGTGCTGCTTTAATTGCTTCCTTATTTCTCACTATTGTCAATACAGTTTTTCTTAGCATCTAGAACGTAAGAGTGGTATCGGTCACGTCTACACCACTCTCGTACTTAGCTACCATCTCCTTTTTCTTTCTGATTGTGGGTATTATTAACTGCATTTTAGGGTTAGTAGTATTGCTCTTAACCTTTTTGCGACCCATGATTAGCACTTAAAATGCACAAAAGTACAGGGCAGTAATCAGCAAATATGTGGGGATTCTGCACTGTTCACAAGCCGCTGTGAGACTAAGACGTTGACCTTTGCTTCCTCACAAGAGAGGGGTGCCCAGTGACGAGCAAGCGATAAGTGATGAGGCATTTTTTTCTCATCAAATTGTGACAAGAACAGGGTTTGACCGTGGTATGACTATATTAGACAGTACCAAGATGCCCTCCATTGTAAAATGCATCCTAATCTCCAAGCTGCTGAAATGTAAGAAAAAATGTTTTTAGAGTTAATGAAAGATGACATTTATTACTCCACAACCAAGCTCTATACTTTCATGTCTCAGTACCACTGCTCTTTTGTGCTTCAGTCCATCCATTAATTAAAAATATATCTATAGGCCAGGTAACAATGAATAAGAGATTCAGTTTCTGCCTTTTAAATGCTTGCCACCTCTCCCCTTTTTCCATCCGCTGTTACGTAGTATGTGCTGTGTGCCAGGCAGTCTGTTGGACACTAAGCACTCAAGAAAGAATAAGGTGGCGTCCTTGTCCTCAGGGACTTACGGCCTGGGGTAGTAGAAGCAATGGGATGTGGAGAGACAATCATAGAGACAAATGAGTGAATAAAGGGTCACAGGTCCTGTTCTTAAAGTCCTTACAGGGTACATTGGGCCCCCAAAGTAGAGGGAATGGTCTCTCAAAGCAGAATGGTCAATTCTGCTTTGAGGCGTGAGAATGGTTATGCTATGTTTACCGAGATGAATGTACACTGTTAAAAGAATAAACAGTAGTCTAGTTTGAGTATTAATATGCATTTTCCCCACATATACTTGATAATAATAGGTAGGCCAACATGTTATTCAACGCTTATTTGAATCACCTCAAACTTCCTATTAAACTTCACATTCAGAAGGCACATGTGAGTCTCTTCTTTGTGTAAATATTAATAGTCTGCGATGCTTTTTAAAGAGACAAAGTAAGTGGATAGCAGTTTTATCTTGTGGTGCAGGCAGTCTGCATTTCTGTACATGAATTACCTAGAGTCCTTCCAGAGATTCTTTTTCACTGAGTGGTGATTTTTCAGGCCCTAGCGGCTGCTCTGGATCACATGCTCCACAGAAGAGCAGGAGCCTCCAAGAAGGGCTGGTGTGGGCTCAGGGCTGTGCTCGGTTCATGAGGCAGGAGTTACAGTGGTAGCTCTGGGAGGAAATGTCGTGAGGCTGTGTGGACCAGAGCGCAGAGAACAGCCGTTGTTGGCCTCTTCCTCTGACAGTCCCAGAATCCAGTACTAGGACCTGAGTGCAGGGTCCTTATCTTTCCAACAAAGATCATCCTTATCCTTCAGCTAAGATTAAACTTGCTTTTATTCGTTTAAAACACATGAAAACAACAAAGACTCTGGGAAGTAAAGGGAATTTTCTGAGGTTCATACAGAGGTTAGCAGAGGGCCAGCATCTGTTTGTCTCTTCTGGCTTAGAAAAAGCTTACCTAATGAGTCAGGAAGACAAGCCCAACTTTATTCTCTTCCCTGATTTATGAAGAACCTAGAAGTAACCTTTGAGATATACAGGATTTTCTTTTCAACCTTCCAGGTCAGTGTGTCTGGAGCATCGTGCCTAGGGGTGGGGGCGGGGAGTGACATGTGTGAATGCACCTCATTATTGTGTGGGGGGCCTTCTGGCCTCTGGTCAGTTGAGAGGAGGGAGAGCTCCCAGTAGCTTCATTAGGGGAAAGTAAAGAGGGCAGAGTCTCTAGGGCAGCTTTGCAATTTCTAAGGGCCATCTGACAAAGTGTGAGGTTGGGATGTGCTATGCTTGTACTACTGGAGATGCTTGACTGAGGGCTGGCAGAAAAGCATCCCTCGCCCCTGTTAGGAGAATACCTCGGAGGCACACAGAATGAGGAAGAGCAAAGGGAAGGGGGGAAGAGAAAGAGAGGAGAAAACTCATCCTTTGAAGTCAGCAAAAGGTATATCCTTAGGAGTGATGTATGGATGTAGAGAGGAGGAACATTAAAAGAGTAATTACTGGCTGTTTATTTTGGAAAAGTGTGTGTAGTGAGAGCTGAGGCAGGGAGCTTTGTTTTCTATTTCACCTGCTCCAACTTCCATTAGTGTTAATAGGATCATATATTCTAGACTTTCCTTGGCTTGCTGCCCTGACATAACTGTTTGAATTCCTTGTTTTGGTATTATATATTCTTAACAACAGAGGGAAAAAGAAACAATGTCGTGTGCTATATTATTCCATATGACTTACTGTAGGTGGGATTTATTCCCTTGGGTGCGTGGCTATTAAGATAATCTGTTCAGATGATCTGTGTTTCTGGTAGCTATTTCTAGACAGCTTTATAATTTGCCCAAGGGGTTTGTTCGGGGGATGGCTAAATGTCTTTTTTATTTGGTGGAACAAGGTGAGTCTTAATCCTGGTTATCTGAGCTCAAGGCTGATACAGGGGCCACTGTCATCCAAAGGGCCAATAGAGCCACATGTTCCCCTTTTTGTGGGGAGTTGATCTTGGGGGCATTTATAGGTGGTCATTTGATGCTCATGGACCCATGTGGTGGGGGCTTAGTTCTTAGGGTTACTGCTGCAGAGCCCATTTATTCAACAACAAATAACAACTGAGCTCCTGCTGTGTCTCGAGTATTGTTTCCATCTTGGGAATACTCTGTGCAAAGAGCCAGAATCGGGCTGTTTGAGGAAACCAGCGGTCTGAAGGAACCTTAGTGGTAATCTAATCAAGGGCCAGCAAGCCTTTTCTGTAAAGGGCCAGAGAATAAGTATATTCATCTTAGGGAACCTCAAACGGTTTCTGATGCATATTATGCTTTGTTTGCATTTACATTTAAAAATGTGAAAATTATTAGAAACTTGGGGGTGAGGTATAAAGGCTGGATTTGGTCCATGAGCCATAGTTGCATATTTTGCCAACCCCTGATCTAATCCATTCCCCTCATTTTTTTTAAATCAAAGGGGAAACTGAGAGCCAGAGGGTGAAATGATTCTCCCCATTCATTACCTTTCCCCCCTCCTCCTACAGTCCACAGCTAGTCTTGACATTGCTGGATTGGTGACCCTTAAGAAAGGATCCCCAGAGTGCCTAGTCATTTTGCATATGCATTGTTTTGGTCCTGGGGAGGTATGAATTTTAGTCTATTTTTAAATTATTAGGTGCCTGTCACATTCTAGGCACTGTGCTTTGGACTGAGGGAGGATGCAACGTTAGCACTACGAAGTCCCAGACCTCGACCAGCTCAGCTGTACCTGCAGGCAGATAAGATGGCAGTGTGGAAGGTTGCATTGGAGACAAGTGGTGGTGCTGTGAGGCACAGGAAGGCACTCCTTCCTCAGTGTGTGGGATGCTTCTGTGGGTGAATGAATGAATCCATTGATTCATTCCACCTCTCCCACTTGTGTTTTGGATGCCACTGCCTGAACTAAAGGAAGGGGACAGGGGCCTGGCTTCTTCCCCACTTGCTTGTTTTTCTCTTCGAGGACTCATACCTCATGTTTAGCCTGTGTATGTGTGGGTGGGTTGTAAAATTAAAGGAACTAAAGTGAAAAAAGATTCAGACCCTCGCTAGAGAAAGATGACTATTTGGCACTTGCTGTGTTGTACTGGTTTATTTAAGCAGGGACACTGAGACACATCTGAAATCATGTAATGTCAATCATAGAGCCTTTTAATATTCTAGAGTTGGAAGGGCTTCAGAGATCACTTAACTATATGCCCTTTCATTTAACAGATAAAGAACACAAGGCCCAAAGATGTTAAATTTCTGGGTCACACAATTAATTCATAGAATCTTAGTGTTGCAAAGGACCCTAAATGCTATCTAGTATAACTATCCAGATAATAATAAAGAAGAATAATCACAGCCAATATTTGTTGAAAGTTTATTGACATAGCTCTGGCCGGATAGCTCAGTTGGTTAGAGCATTGTCCTGATACACCAAGGTTGCAGGTTCGATCCTTGTATGTGTCAGGACACATACAAGAATCAACCAATGAATGCATAAATAAGTGGACCAACAAATCAATGTTTCTCTCTCTCTGTCTGCCTCTCTCCTCTTTCTCTCTAAAATCAATAAATAAAAAAAAGCTTATTGACATGTGTAGTAATAGATATTATCTCATTGAACTCTGATAGTAACCCAATGTAATAGGTATAATTACCATCCTCATTTTACAGCTGAGGAAACTAAGCTTGAACAGACAAGTAAGCTTTGCCCGAAGTCACCCAGCCAGTAAGTGGTAGAGCCAGGATTCAAGTCCAGGCTCAAACATTGAACCTATTCAGAAACCTTTACTCCCACTTACCTAAGTGGCTGTGCTCCTTCATTAGCTTATGAGCTTATGGGGGCAGGGTGCACGTCCCCTTCATGTGCGTTTCCCCATTCTTGGATTGGCATGTAAAATTTGCTCAACAGATGTTTGTCCAATGAGTGAATCAACGAGTCAGCCAATAAAATTGCACTTCAAGCAGTTAACAGTTTTAGCGACAAGTGAATGGGAACTCAGCGGCTGAGCTAGACCCATGCCCAGGTCTGTTGGTGTCCTTTCCTTTCACCAGCTGCTTGCCCTATTATGCAGATGTGAGCCAGAGAAGCCTGTTGCGCTGCAGCTGTCTTTACAGTGTCACTGAACAGTTTTGAGAATGAACGTGCACAGAAGAATTCTCTTTGAATATCAAAGATTTCTTGAAGATGTGACAGCCTGGTTGGTTTCTCTGAATCTGATGAAGTTTGTGGAGGCAACTGGAAGATTCTGCATGTGGTGCCGCCTTTTTTTTTTTTGAACAGCCACTTAATTTAAAGTTGTATTATAGTTTCAAAGTATAGTCTGAGGCATCCTGGGGTTTGGGGGCTAGAGAATTGAGGGATTCTGTAAGAAAGCATGGGCATGCATGGATTTGGCTTTGAGCCAAACAATGCCCGAAACAAATATCTTTGCTGCATTAGCTTTTTTAGTTCTGACAGATGAGAATAGTGAACTCATTAGATGTATGGTACCTTGTGATGTTTTCTTTTCTTGTAAGTTGAATGTTTTTCTCACCTGACAATGATAATACATGGGCTTGTTTCATTGGAGGTTTTTGAAGTCAAAGACATTTTTAACAGATTTGTAGAGATTATTCTAAAAAAACCCCGCTCTGTCTAGATTACTGCTTTTTATATAAAAAGCAGCATGGGCATTGTTTGCCATTTATTGTAAGCAGAGTATCTCTGTGGCATAGAAAAGCTGAGGTTCTTGGATTTAAGCTCAGAAAGCTGTACCTTTGAACCTACGCCCCTGGCTTGGTTCATGTAAGTCAATACACAGCATTAATAATTGCTGCATATCACTGGGAGGAAAATCCAAATTAAATAAAAGGGGCTTTCATTAGGTTGTGAAAAAACAGATTCAGGCTCTATTGGTAAGAACTTGAAGGATTTTCAGCGGGAAGAGATGTAATACAAGATACTCTTCTCATTAGTAGGCATTTGAGAAATCCCTTAAAATAGAGAAACACATGAATATTTGTTTTCCAACACGAAATAATTCAAGGGCCTGCCCATGTTTTTTGCCAAAGTGTTTTTCTTTTCAACTTTCAGCCAACTGCCACGTTTTCCTCCCAATTATACGAGGGCGAAAAACCTCAGTTAGCGATTGCTTGCTGTTAATACCTACTTTTAAACATTTCTTATCTATTAGTGAATTTCTCTCTTAACTCTCCCAGGGTGTACCCCTGGGTTACCCCACCTTCCTCTTCAGCAGCAGTGGTCACTTTCAATAAGAAGGGGGAGGACGTGGAGGACAGCAAAGGACAGAAGTATCTGGTCACTGCATGGTGGCTGCTGTGTTACCAGATAAGTATTCAGTATCACTGTGTTCTGGAGATAGGGGTGCATTTATGTTTCTGAGTTTTCATTTTCAAAAATTTCAAATGAACAGATTAGTGTAAAGGATACTCAAAAAGTCTTAGACTTACTAATTCTTAACATTTTGCCACATTTGCTTTATCTTTACGTATGCAGATTTACGTTTTGCGGGGTAGACATCATGATACTTGATCTCTAAGTATGTCAGTATTTATCTCCTAAGTGTAAGGACATTCTTCTACATCACCTCAACAGCATTGTCATGCCCTAGAAATTTAACATTGACTCCATAACACACACTCTCTATTTAAATCTTGTGTCTAATCAGTTACCTTTTGCTGCTTAGCAAATCATGCATCCCCTTCCTCCTTAACCCATTCATCTAAATGTCCTTGAGACTTGGTGTTCTTTCCCATAATTCTGATGAAGTTCATTAGCAGATTCCTAATTAGTAAGTCAGGCTTTGTTCTCTTAGATTCTCCCTCCTTTGGAAGGCTTCTCATCTTTTCTTGGAAACTATTTCTTGCAGACTTCCACTTATTGTGTACTCTGTCTCCTGCCAACTGCTCTGAGCACCCTTCTAACTGACTTTCCAAAGAAAGAACAGTAGTTACTCTGGCTTCTTTTGGTCTGTATGAGAATGACATTTCTTAGGACCTTCTTTTATGGACCGTGGGGCATTATGTTGGCAGTTTATCTGCAGTTTGAAGCTTGTGGTTTAAATGACCAACTTGCATTTAAATTGATGTTCTACAACCTTACTTTTTTGATGCTATGCCTGGTAGGAACTCAGTGCTTGTTGGAATGATTTATTCATTCAATTATTCACTTATATGTTCATTTTTATTTTTCTTCTTTTTAAAGCAAGCCCTTTAACATTTGTTGTTGTGCTGGTTTGGTGGTAACAAACTCTTTAGCTTTTTCTTGTCTGGGAAGCTCTTTACTTCTTCTATTTTAAATTATGGCCTTGCTGAGTAAAGTAGCCTTGGTTGTAAGTCCTTGCTTTTCATCATTTTGAATATTTCATGCCAATCCCTTATGGCCTGAAATGTTTCTGTTGAGAAATAAGATGACAGTCTTATGGGAGCTCCCTTGTAGGTAACTGATTTTCTCTTGCAGCTTTTAAGATTCTCTCCTTGTCTTTAAGCTTTGCCATTTTAATTATGATGTGTCTTGGTGTGGGCCTCTCTGGGTCCATCTTGTTTGGGACCCTTTGTGGTTCCTGGACTTGTATGTCTTTTCCTTCACCAGATTAGGGAAGTTTTTAGTCATTATTTCTTCAAATAGGTTCTCAATCCCTTGCTTACTCTCTTCTCCTTCTCAAAAGTGTTCCCATGATGTAGATGTTATGCATCATGTTGTCCTAAAGGTCCTTTAAACTCTCCTCTTTGAAAAAAAATGTTTCTTTTTTCTGCTCTGCTTGGGTGTTTTTTCTACTTTGTCTTCCAGATTGCTGATTCAATCCTCTGCTTCATCTACCCTAATGTGTATTCCTTCCAGTGTATTTTTTATTTCAGATATTGAATTCTTTACATCTGACTGGTCCTTTTTTATGGTTTCTATGTCTTTTTTCATGCTGTTGAGCATCCTTATATTCATTACTTGAAACTCTATATTTGATAAATTGCTTGCCTCTATTTCATTTGGCTCTTCTTCTGGAGAATTCTCTTGTTCTTTCATTTGGGGCCTGTTTCTTTGTCTTCCCACTTTGGCTGCCTCTTTGTTTCTCTGTATTAGGTAGATAGGTGAAGACTGTGGTGAAGTCCTATTTCAGGTGCTGCCTGTGACTGTCCCTCGGGAGCCTGTTTGGAGCAATCTGCAGCTTGTGGCTCCCTCTGCTGGACCTGGGTGTATGCAGAAAGAACCAGACTGCACACCAAGGCTGGCTCTTACTAGCACCAGGCCCAGGGAAGGATCAGCTGAAATCTCAAAGCTTCTAGAGATCTGCCTCCACCTGCAGGCTTTCTGTTAGGCTTAATCACTGAAAGTGCCTCCAGATGTATTCCACAGCAGCTGGGGTTAAGCTCCACATGGTGGGGCAAGAGGGATTCCTGCTGGAGGGCTACTGCTTCCTCTCAGGCTGATGCCGTATAGAGGGGAGAGCTCTGCTTGAGAAAGATGGCTTCTGCAGTATGGGGAATGAGTGAGCACAGGAATCCTGGTGGCTGTTCCTTCAGTTCTCTCCCCAGAGCTACCAACACCAGACTCTTCTCACATGACTCTAGTCTCATCTGCCCTCCCTCTGCCAGAGCCCAGGATAAGTGGCTGAAAACAAAATTTCGTGTATTGGCTCTGTAAGAGGCTCTCTGCATCTCTAGCCATCTTTCCCTGGTTGACAGAAACCCTGCTGCTTTTCATAGCTGTATGTTATTTGGGTTCCTTTACTGGTTCTGGTGTTGTAGGCTGGGGAGTCCAGCTTGCGGTTTAGATACCACAATTCTCAGGGGGAGCCCCCACCTCTGCCGGCTGCTGAAATACCCCTCTGAAACTTCAGCCATTCTGGGAGCCCAGCTGGCCCCTGTGCACCTCCTCCACACTCCATACCAGTCTCGTGATGAAGTGGTTTCCTTCATAAGTCCTTGGTTATGAGGCTCCCCTCCAGCTAGTGTTCAGCTGGTTATTCAGGACGATTTTCCTATGATTTAGTTGTAATCCCAGCTTGGTCCTGAGAGGAGGTTACAGTAGCTTCCCCCTACTCGGCCACCATCTTGGATCATCCTGCTCCATTTACATGTTCAATAAATATTTATTTACTAAATGTCTAGTTAGTGAATTAAATTGTTTTTTAAATTTAACAGTAGGTTACATCTTTTTTTTTCTTCTCCAAATTATGTATACATGGATTTCTTTGCCTTTGTCTTTCAACTTTTTGTTGGGATTTATTTGCTTGGGTTTCCCCCCCCCTAATTTGAGCAATAACTAGCTATATGACTTTTGGATAAGTTACTTAACCTCTAGAAATCTGTTTCCTAATTTTTATACAGGGATAGTAATAGTGCTTACATCTGGTTTTTTTGGGGTGGTGGTGGTAAGGACTAGGTGAAAATATGGAAATAGATTACATAGCACATGCTAACATATAGTAATGGCTCCATAAATGTCAGTTATCATTATTCTTATTATAATGTTTCGAACATTGGACTTTGGTCCTCATAGCAATTGTCCTGAATTAGG